>CATIWJ010312834.1:0-16871 GCA_949640765.1 Croton laevigatus
GACGTGTTTAAAACATCTTTAATTTATGTTACAATGTGTTTAAATTATGTTTACTACATATTTAAGATACGTACTGAAAAGAGGAGGGAAAGGTAAAAACAAGTAAATTTAGCAGTTATGCAAGACCTAATAAAGAAAACATACTTCAACTCAAAAGAAAAATATGCTCCAATAAAAAACATGATTGATATGCTTAGAGAAATTAGAATCAAAATATCATAAACGGGCAATAAGAGCATAGGAAAAAGGCAGAACTTACTGAAAGATTAAATGCTAATTAACTTACTGAAATCAAATTAAGGTGAATGTTAGTTACAAAAAGAACTTTTATTAAATTTACTCAGAATGCAACCTTTTTTTTTTAACATAGATATTTACACATGCATCCAAGGATGAGGGGAGTTTCTTCATTTGTTCATCATGCCCAGGATCGAACTTGGGTCTTTTGGATCAGCTGTCTGTCTCTGTCTCTTCCACTAGGCCCCACCCCATCCCCTACTGAGAATGCAACCTAACACTACCAATATTTGTAATAGGAACAATGTGGTGATTTGGCAATTCAACACAGCAATTAACAACTGATCTATAAGATATAAACCATTTTAATCAGCAATCAACATGATATTTTACTCCACAATCAATAATCTATGAATCAAACTTAATACTATCAACAAAAGTAGAAAGACATGTACCTGCAATATCTTATGTAGTTAGATCATACATAGGACTATTACATGACTCTAGAAGTTGCTGCTTTCAAGATTTTAATTTGAATAAATTAGTTAATAGTTGATTTTATTTCCTTAATTGTAGGAGGTTAATCCTCCATTTGATATTTGTTTTAGTTGATTATTTGTAGGAGTTTTTGTTGTTTATTTGTAGGAGGGTACTCCTCCATTATCTGTTAATAACCCATATTGCTGTATTCAAACATCGGTTATCAATGAATGAAGGAGGAGAACATTTATCCAAATTGGGTACTTAACTGAAGAGATTGCAGATTCTCTCTTAAGTATGTAAAAAAATAGGTAGAAAGAAGGAAATATCATCTTCTTCTACTTTATACAAACTAAACCCTTTATTCTAAACCCCCATAATTATATCCTAAACTAGGAACCGTAACAAATTGGTATTAGAGCCTGTTATTATGTGGGATTTAGTTCAGCAACAACTAGATTGGCTACTTGCCTTAGTCCTTGAGGAACAAGCTTCCAATAAAGCTTAAAGTGAAGGAATGAACACCAAATTTGAAGCTCTCAGTCATGATTCTGCTTATTCTACTCAAGAGGACATTATTGATTCTCAGGCTAGGAGGAACATGGGAGTTGTTGGATCAAGTGCTGATGCTGTTAGTAGTGGTAGTGTTGTTCCAAAATTTATCAAGCTTGATTTTCCAAAGTTCAATGGTCTAGATGATTCATTAGGATGGTTTAGCCGCAGAGAACACTTTTTTCGTCAGCAACAAACTGCTGAAGAGGAGAAAGTCAGGTTGGCGTCTTATCACTTAGAAGGAAACACTCAACTTACAGCTTATGGAAGATATCCCCCATCCCACTTAAGAAGAGTTCAAATACCAATGCAACGTTCGATTTGGACCATCCATTCAAAATAACAAATTGTAAGAGCTTGTGAAATTAAAATAAAAATGTACTATGGCAGATTACCAAACATAATTTGAGATATTGGTTTCTTGTGTAGGCTTCTTGTCTCAAAATCAAAAGGTACAACTCTATCATAGTAGATTGCAAGATTATATTTAAATGGAGGTCGAATTGCACCACCCAAGAGATTTGGTGACCACTGTGAACATGTCTAGGCTGTATAAGCACAAAATGTTCTCTCATCCCTCAACAATCTCTGATAAAAAAAAATCACACCGTCGCTAATGGAGTCTCGACCAAATCGTTCAGTGGAACAGATGACTAAGGACGAGATGGATTATACAAGAAAGAAGGGGCTTTATTTTAATTATGATGAAGCCTTTATTCGCAAGCGTCAATGAAAGAAATTTTTTTGGATTGATTTAGTTGAAGACAATGACACTGAGCATGCAATTTATGAGATGCAGGATCAAGATGTTCATGGTTTTTGTTCTTAAGGACAATCGCAATGTCGAAGGAGGGAGTAATGTTACATGACTCTTGAGGTTGATGCTGTCAAGATTTTTTTTTTTGTTGAATAAATTAGTTAATACTTCATTTTATTTCCTTAATTGCAGGAGGTTAATCCTCCATTTGATATTTGTTTTAGTTGTTTATTTGTAGGAGTTTTAGTTACTTATTTGTGGGAGGGCACTCTTTCATTATCTGTTAATAATTCCCCATTATAGAGAACGATTATCTCCCATATTGTTGTATTTAAACAATAGCTATAAATGAATGGAGGAGGAGAAAATTTACCCAAACAGTTCTTGGGTACTTAATTCAAGAGATCGTAGATTCTCTCTTAAGTCTGTAACAAATAGGTAGAAAGAAGAAAAACCTATCTTCTTCTACTTTTCATAAACTAGACCCTTTATTCGAAAGACCCTCAACTAGATCCCAACCCAGAAATCGTAACCAAGACCTAACCAAACCGAAGCTATAAGCAGCATTAGACGAGCTAGGCAACATTGAAAGCAAATATTGACACTCCTGAAACCGTTCTTGATAAAGACTTACATTATTTGAAGTAACTTGAGAAAGATCAACACTTGAGTTACCACCAAGACCTTGAGAAAGACCTAGGAAAGATACTTCCTGTGCGATGATAATATTATCTGTTATATTACGACCAGGTACAAAACTAGTTTGCTCCTGCCCCCTAGTTTGCTCATTACCAGCTTCAAACGATTAGTAATCACCTTAGTAATGACCTTAAATATGGTATTACATAAGCTGATAGGCTAGAATTTGAACTCAGTCCGTTAGACTCGAGAGCAAAAGTCTTACCACCTCTACTAGTCCCAACCACCTATGGTGTACTAAGTTTTTTAAACATAATATAGCTAGCATTATATTTTCATTTTATGCTACATAATAATATAATATAGTATTTTTTGAAATAGAAGTTATAAAAAATAGTATATTAAACGAACAAAAAAATCAACAGAAGTTCTATAAGGAGTAGGCTGTAATAGGATTGCTTTTGACTATATAATAGGCTTCAACCCCAAACATACGAGAACGATCTTTTTCGTTTTCAAGATCTAATTATTTTTCTTTTTTTTATCATAGTTATAAACTCACACACTCATATAGATAGAGCGATTCAAACTCAGGTCGTTAAAATTTGAGGATAAATGTCTTACTACTTCTGCTGACTCCTAACTATATTTTCAAGATCTAATTAATAAGAGGTGAAAGAGGCAAATAGTATATTTTAGAGTTTTATAGGGAGTAAATAGTACCTAATTTTAATACTACTTCCGTTTTCATGAGATGTTTAAATTTCCATTTTTGGATTTTTTTTTTAATTGTTTATATTTCCATTTATAGTAAATTTTGTAATTGTTTTTTTTTTTATTAGTGAAAAAGTAAATATTTTAAAGAGTTAGTAATTGTTTATTATTATTATTTCTGTATTGGTATCGGTGAAAAGTGGGTTTGTATTGATATTGGTGAAATAGTGAATGTAAAGATATGAGAAAAACTCCGAATAATTCTTTCACTATTAAAAATAATAGGTTTATAAAAGTGGTACTCAAAGTATTTCTCAAAAACACCCCAAAATTATTTTTTCACTATTTTATAAACCCCAGTTTTAGGAACCATCTCCCAAAACTCTCTCAAAATCTCCGTCACTTCACATATTAATTCTTATCTGTGGTCTACTTGAAATAGCATGCTTCATCTCCTATTTATAGGAGAGTTCACCGCGTTGTCAGCTGCAAATTTGCAAATTAAATTGTAATTTGCAATTCCACCGAAAGAACGTTTGATTCTTTCTTCTTATTTTCTTCGTATGGGTTCTAATATTTTTTCCTTTTTGACTTTCCTTCTTTTTCATTTTCAACTACGTGGGTTCATAACTTTTGACCTTTCTTTTTCTTTGCTTTCGAGGTTTCATTTTAAAGTGGACACACCACAACATATATATATATATATATATATATATATATATATATATATATATGCAAATAATATCTTTTTTTATTTTTTCTCCAAAACAGGAGTTATCTGAATATGAAGAAAATCTCTAGTTCATTCCAAAACAAAATCACAAAGAATCTTTGCGCAACGAAAGTTTCAGTATTTCCAAAATCTAGAATCTCTAGCATGCAATTCTCCAAAATCACGAACAACCGAAATTCAACTTAAAAATCAGAATATATATATAAGATTTCTCTTGTGACACCTTGACATTTGCAAGCGTCATATTAGACATATTTCCTTTCATTTTCTATTACAAGTAGACACCCTGCACAGTTGAGAATGATCCGTGCAGTGCAAATGCCGACCAAGGATCAAATTGCAATTAAACATGTCTTCCTCCAGAGGATAGTGACCAAAAATATAATTTTTCACTTAAATACTCATCTCTAATTTTGACACCAAAACAAGCAAATAAGTATACCAAATCAAAATTCTTAATATAAGGAGTTGGAATATGGATGCAATTTGGATGGATAGTGTCTGGTTTGGTCAAAAAATAAGCAAGAAAATTCGAACACAAGTTCTTAGTCAATTTTCTCACGCTACTTTAGGCTAAACTGAGGGTAGTTTTGAGCTCCTCTCATCAAGAACCATCTTTTGACATAGGGTATGATCGATTTTATTGTCATTTCCGGCAACTAAGAAGAAAACCATTCCGAATGGTATTTTCAATTTTTTGGCCAAACCAAGAATTTTTCGTTCTAATTGAACACATATTCGAACTGCTCATGTCAAGAGTTTCGATTTAATATACTCATTTACTTGTTTTGGTACCAGAATTAGAGATTGATATTTGAGTGAAAAAACTCATGTGCAAGGCATCTTCTTGTAGCAGAAAATAAAAGGAGATGTGTCTAATAGGTTACTCACAAACGTTAGGATGTCATAAGGGAAATCTTACAAATGATAATGGCATATTTATGCATTAGGTCAATTATAAATCAAAGCTATTGACTTCATTATTGAAACCATGTAAATAATTATTGAAACCACGAACATTAAAACCTAAAATGTGTTATTTACCTTGATAAGGTTTAATTTTACCAAAAGGATTGGGGACTTAAAATTTTGAAATAACTTGGAAAATTCGTACAATATAGTGGGTTTAAAAAAAATTTTATACATTGTAGTTACTAGTTATGAAAAGATATTCCCTGTAATGCAGTAGCGAAAAGGGAGAAACTTGACAGTTCCTTTGTAGTTAAGATGTCATATTATGAAAGAGCCAACAACGAATATTTCTTTGTAGAATCAAAACTTGATAATCAACATCTCATAGAAATCAGTCCCCGTTTTCCTTCCACATGCCTCTTCTGCGTGAAAAATTCCAGCCACCACCCCCCATAGATAATGTCAGCGGGTTCTAATTCCTAATGGTTAATTAAAGTGATTAATTTTACATGCCAATAGATACATTATCTAGTTCTGCTTCTGTCACTAAGATACAGAATGCCTCCTGCTTCTTGAAGGAGTGGATTTTGTTTCTTCTGCAACTGCAGAACCGGGACTCTCCGATGTATCCGAGCTGCTAATCTCCCCGTTTCTTTCTTTACCTGACCAAAGCTTTGAGAAAATCTTTGACATGACTATACCTTTCATTTTATTGGCAGCAACTTTTTCAGCACCATCACTCAGATTTTTATCGCTCCCGCCTAATCGTAAAGTTGCAAGTTCTCCTTTCAAAGCCTTGATATCTTCTGCTGTTGGCACAGCATCCCAATCTTCTTCCGTGTTGGTAGTAGTAGACCTTGAGCTCCCATGAGACCCACCGGGGAGCAGTGCCCTTATCGACCCGGGTAATTCTGGCGTGCCGTTGCCTGCAGATGTTGTTTGCCTAACCTGCTCAAAGAAGAGGACTTGCACCACAACTCGCAGAGGAAGCCGTTCATTTTGTACGACATGCATGCATGCATCTACAGACAACTTTCTGCAATCCATCAACCTGCATATTCTCTTTCTCTCACTCTTGCTGATCCCTGGGTGTTCCTGCACCAAATGTTACATTCAGTAATGCTACTTCAATGGTAAGGCATGAGAAAACAAATAAAGTGGAGAAAACAAAGTCTCCAGCTTTGTCTTAAACATAAGAAAGAATTTTCAAACCTAGTTTCTCTCTCTACACATAGGAAATATGGGCACAGAAATTTTTTGCTCTAGAGCATGTTGGAAAATTGTGAACATGTAGGATAAATCTGAAATGTTAAAAAATGAATTGGTTTCTTATAATCATAAGACAGAGAGGTGCCATAAACAATCGAG
This sequence comes from Croton laevigatus, assembly GCA_949640765.1. NCBI lineage: Eukaryota > Viridiplantae > Streptophyta > Magnoliopsida > Malpighiales > Euphorbiaceae > Croton > Croton laevigatus. The sequence goes on from CATIWJ010312834.1 coordinate 6,393, forward strand.
GAGAACATGGCTCAACAGTCAACATGACTGTTTTATGTATGTCTCGATGCACATAGAGTAGAATAAGAATCTTATCCAGTCATACTAAAAACATAAAATAACATTAAACATTCAGCAATTTACCTTGAGATACATATCAATGGCCCGATAAAGTCCATCATGTGACGGTCTAGAGAAAGTTGATACCATTTCTGCAAGACTGACAAAATTTGCAAGAGGTAGATTGGGGTCTCGTGCGATTTCAGCAAGGTATCCCTCGACCAGCTTTGCAACCTGCATTTTGGAAGCATCTGATCCTAATTTTGGACTTCTGCTCTCCTGGAACTCATTTTCCATTGGAAAATCAGTCTGAGAAGCCTTTTCATGCATAACGTACTCTTCAACTAACTTTTGCACAATACCAGTGTTATACATTGTTAATTCCCCGGCTGGATTGCGAATCAAAAGATCAGCCACTGTAGCATCCTCAAGCTGCTGGCCAATCCTTTTCATTAATTCATTCCTTTCACTCTCGTCACATTCCAACAGGATTGCTGCTCTTAACAACCTAAGCATAAAACTACAGGGAACGCTGCCTTTCTCTGTGGGCAGTAACCACAGAATGGCTTCAGCCAATGATCTATATTTTGCAATATCACCTCCTTGTACCATACCCTTGCTAAAACCTGGCAATCTTCTCCACGCATATGCACTCAAGGCTTCTCCAATTACATCACCAGATATTCTTCCTTTTGTTTTGATTGTTGTAATCACTCTTTTATATAGATCAATCTGAAGCTCACAGAGATCTTCTACCCACCAATCTTTAGGCACCGTTTGTGGTTTTCTTGCACCATTCCATGTAGGATCCTTCCCATTTTCAGATGGAAGCTTCCTCCTGTTATAGGTGTATGACCACTCTACCTTGGAAGTATCCATGCATGCTTTCGAGGCTATGGAATCAAGGCAATGGCTAACCACTTTTAATTCCTCAGCCCATGGAAGAAGAGATTTAGTGGTTTGAAGAACGATAATTGAGTCTTTCCAGCTGCGGAAGATGCTAGAATTAAGGAAGACTTCAATCTTGTAGATGAGATTTCCCTTCTCAACAGTTTCATACATCTCAAGGTACTCAGCTGCACATCTAGCTGCCACCACATTGTAGGCATTAAGAGTGACTGTCATACCATAACAGAACTTTGCACATATCTCAAAAGCAGCAGGTCCACCAGGAATATCGTGGATGTGAATTTCATCACTGTTGTCATCATTTGTGTTTGCAACCAGCTTCTGCAGACGCGCGCTCTTGGATAACAGCGGAAACTACAGAAACATTAGAAAAATTAGCAAAATCTAACAAGCATTCCATGATAACAAAATGCCAACGTGGATGAGTGAATTAATATACAACAAGATATGGTTTGTCTGGCTGGTAAAGTTGGGAGTACCAGAATCATCTACCTTTGTTCTGAGTCTGAAAAAATGATTAGGAGTTTTTCTGTATGGGAGGTGTTTGCTAAGCCAGTATAAAAAATACAAAAGAAGTCATACCTTATGCAGATGAAATTTCACGTCCCCAACATTAATGGCTATGTCAGTTGCCAGCTCAGTTGCCACATACCTGGAATCAAAACCCTTCAGTCAGGTTACTTACAAAATCGGTGTGAAATGTAACTAATCTCCAATACTTAACAACAGAGACAATTATCCAGTTAAGTTTCAGAAAATGAATGATACCATCATCAATTTAGTGGAACAAGTGCATCACTATATGATTTGATGATAAGAATCTTGTTAATATAAGAGCATGCATGAGTGTTCCCACTGATTTAGTTTAGTTATCTTTACCAGTCATGAAATCCAAAAGGAAAAGAAAAATTTCATCAGACCTCAGTTAACTGAGTGGAGAGATGAATAGCTCAATAGGAATGTTATCTAGGTCAACTTCAAAATCATTGTATATGATCTCAAATGGGAGTAAAGCTAACAAAAATTATTTACAAGATGAGCTTCTCCCTACAGCAATTCAGTCCCTCTAAAAACCAGCAAAACTCTCAAGCAAATGGGATAAAATGAAAACAGTTGCCTCATTTGCTACAGAAGTTCAAGTGAGATTAAATATTTGTACCATTAAAGGCACATTTCAGCTAAATAGGTTCGCTATGGTCATAATAGTTATACATCCTTAGGAATGGAAACAATGCTTATGTTAGAAATATTTCATCTTCAAAGCAAAAAGAAAACTGGTAGAGCTTAACACTTCTAAAGTCAAGTGACAATAATGCATTCTTCTACTAAATGAGGCCAGTTCAAAAGGAGAACAAGTAATTATTATTATCGTCATCACAGCAGGAAAAATGGTTTCTTTAATGTGCAGTCTATATACTCTTCATTGAACCGTAAAGGCACAGCGTTATGAAAAGAAAACATCAGCAGAATCAAGCAATTTAGAGGCAAATCGATCCACGAAGGAGTGTAGATTGCAATAATTTCTCAAAACAATCTATTGCAATGCCATGCTTGTCCTTAATTGCTTGAAATTAAAAGGATTCATTGTTATGAAGAGAGAAACTGTCCTTTTGACTCTTAAAAGAATTAACATCCATAGAAATACAACCTATATATTGAATAATCAACTCCATTCAAAAAAAAAAAAAAAATCAGACAAGTTAAGCCCAAAAATAAGAATCAGTCACACATAATATGTAGTTGGGTAACCAGGGAAGGCATTAGACCGGTGAGATTTGAATCATTGGGAGATTTTCCAAATAACCAAGTATAAAATTAATAGATATGCAAATAAGGATCTAAAACATACCTTATATTATCCCCATCAGCCTGAAATGAATCAGGCTTGGATCCAAGTTTCATGAATTTCATTTTGCCAAATTAAAGATCAGTTCCTCTGCTTTCACTTCAAGACTATAATTTCTGACTTCTACCAAATGCACAATATAGTGAAAGAAATCACCAGAAACACTTCTTGAAAGAAAAAAAAAGCTTCACAGATGAAATTGATTGAACTCCTAAAATTGACCAGTTTTGAGAGAAATAAGAAAGAAAGAATCAGAGGTTGCTTGAAGATGAGTTTCTTAGTATAATCGAATCTTGCCCACAAAAGAAGAGAAAGAGAGAAATTAGAGTTTGCGTCCTAAATTGGTTACAGAGTCCAAGGACTCGGGACTAAGAAGGTTAACAAAGGAGACATTGCCTTAAAACTGTCTTTAAGCATTTATATAAACTAAAACAAGAGAGACAACACCACATGCTCAAAACTGACACCACCGTCCTTATATATCATTTGTTTATGCTTTTCTTTCTTTTTTATCAATGGATCTCACTAAATAAACCCTTTTCTTCTGGTCCACAAAGCTTCAAGAATCCAAATTCCTTTTACCCTTTCAGCTCTTGAATTTGAGCTGCAAACACCTGCAACCAGAAAACAGCATATCTTGGTATCAGTTCAAGGAACCACCGAAAGAGAGGACAAGCAGCATCAATATTGAGTGATTCAAAATCAAAGAATGTGCAACAAAGCATCACTTCCAACGAATTTGTCAATTTCAATGTGGTGGTGGCGGTGAATAAGCAAGATTACTAGAATCAAAGTTAAGAATGTGACACACAAATCAACTTAACTATATTAGTAGTATATTCTTTAGCAAAAATAAAAGGAGAAAAACTAAATTTGCAAACCTTACCACAGGGTTAGCTTGAGAACACTATTTCCAGCTAATTTTACAATAAATGCAAGAACACACAATAGATGGCAGAGAAATTGGGCAACAATCAAAAAGGAAGAACTAAACAAAGATTTTGTAGAGAAATTGGATACAAATAAAATGAAGGAAAAGGAGAAATTAGAAATGAAAATGAGAAGCAAGAGAATCAAATAATGGTACTTTACCATGAAGGTGAGTCTGAAGAAAGAGCACAAAAATGGCCAAAAGGATGGGACTTTTTCTCTTTATTATGAATTATGATAAGTACCAAAGAAGAATCAAAAGAAATGCATGGCAAATGGGCACACACACAGCAGGAAAAAAACACAACTCAAACGTCGAGTGCATGAGATGAAAGAAGAAGGGGGGCCTATTACCTGCAGGACAAGACTCAAAAGGAGTGACCCAACCCCACATATCACCAAATCCACCCAACAAAACCAAAAAATTTCAAATCGGAAAAGATGAGCTGTTCCTCATCTAATCTTTTTTTTGACAGCCACCACGCACAAAAGGCCAAATCTCAGAATGTTCCCTACCCCCTACTTTCCTTTGAATCAGCACCACCGCCACCACCATCACCACTCGCCCACCGCCACCACTTCACCTATAATACATATACTCGCACAGAAAATGAAAAAAGAAAACTCAATTATTAAAAAAACTTGTTAATTTTCTCATTGGCAACAATGAAAAGGAAAAAGAAAACAACTTTAATTTTGTTTGGCTGTAAAGAGTGCAAAACAAAAATAAAAAGTTGAACACACTCAAAGCAAAGTGCAGAAGCGAGGAGAGGAGAGAACCCAAAAACCATGAGGCCCCCACTACCCACCATTTTCTTTTAATTATTTAAGAAAGTAGCTAGCTCTACAGCAAATCTGACAGGCACCACTTTGTGGTCTCCTTTCTCAAATACAAACTCACTTTAGTGAGTTCATAGTGTATTTTTTTTTTACTTTAGTGTGCAAGAGAAAGAAAACTGCTTCTGTTTACCAGAAAACGACTCATCCTCCATTATATATCTTCCCCTCTCGTTCTTCGATGATAATGCAATCCATCTCATTATAAAATATTCTTGAATTTTTGTAGAAAATAAAAAGTTGATGGGTTATTTCAACAGGTTGAACTTCTAATTTTTTTTTTTAATCTAATTAACAATCAAAACATTAATATAAAAAATTAAATTTTATTTTATAGCTATACTGTTAGATATCAACCCAAGTCTCACGTCTAAAAAAGAAGAAAGAATGATCTTGAATATAAGTGTTCATCCAACTCCACTATTATGAGGCTTTTTAGAGGAGTGCAAAAACAAATCCGTACGGGCTTGGCCCAAAACGGACAATTTCACATGAATCGATCTTATATATTAATATTGTGTTTTTTTAATTATTTTTATGATTTGAATTAATATATTCAACTTTTATGATTTTATATGATTTTATACAGTTTGAATTTTTTTTATTTTTATCAACATACTTGTTGACAACGTGCCATAAAAAACATTGTAAAATAAATTAGTCAATTATATTGTAGTGTTATAATCTCTAAACTTATTCAATAATAAATAAATTAACATAATTATATTATTATTGTCACGAAATTATATAATATTGGAATTAAATTTGTAATTTTTATAAATTAATTGATGAAATTAATGTCTCGCGACAATAAAATCAAATAAAATTTTCATGAAAAATTATGTTTCTCGAATATAAATATAAATTATTAATATAATATATATTTGTAATAATTATTACTAATATAATAGAAATTATTTTTTTTTAAAAGTCAGCCAATATAAAATCAGCACAAAGTGAGGATTTGAAATATTATTATAATCTATATATAATATAATATAAATTAATACCGTTTTTGACGCAGGGAAGAATATTAAATTCACACAAACGGCCGAAATACGGCTGAAAATTGAAGTATCTTAGAATTGAATAAAAACTGTCGTTTTAGGTTCTCTTGGACATGTATTTATAGTAGCAAAAGTCCTAAGTCAAAAAGATAAAGGAAACATAAAGAAAACCTAAAAAAACATTACTTGTCGCAAAAGTAAAAACCAAAAAATGCCAATTTGAAGGCCTAAACGATGGATTTTGGCCAAAAAGTGACGGACATCGCAAGCAAAGCTGGTGATTTTGAATCATGAGCCCGTTTCCGATAAGAAAACCCACCAAAATTGCCAAAATCCGACATTAACATCCGTGGCCGCAAACTTGGCCGCAAAACTGCCCGTTGGGCCTAAACGCCGAGATGGGCCTTGCCTGATTTTCTCGAGGCTTTTGACGCATCCACAAGGCCCAGGAAAGTCTCCACTGCTTCGTCCGCATCAGAGGTATAGGTGGTTGCAGATTTCATTGTGGAAAGAAAGTGGAATCTGGATTTATTGAGAGCATATTTTAATGACAGGGATGTTGATTGTATTTTAAAGATACCGTTGTCGTTGAATATCAGAGATGATGCTTGGTTTTGGAGGACAACTCATGATGGTCAATATACTGTGAAGGAAGGTTATAGGCTAGCAATGGAAAATGTTGATCAACAAATTTCGGATCAAGAGTTTCCGTGGAAACAGATTTGGCAGGTACATATGCCAAAGAAAGTTCAGATTTTTGTATGGAGGGTGTTGAGGGAGAATCTGCCATGCAATGCAAATCTTCGTTACCGTCATGTGGAGGTGTCAGTGACTTGTCCGGTTTGTGAGGGAGCACCAGAGACTGAGATCCATATCTTACATGATTGTATGAAGGCAAGAGAGGTCTGGTTGTTATCCACGGTGGGTTGGAATCCGGTACAAAATGTGAAGCAGTGGATTTTTTCAGTTTTGCTGCAGCAGGGAATGAAGGTGCGGGAAGAAGTATTTATGCTCCTATGGAGTTTATGGACAAGTAGAAATGATGTGTTGTGGTCTCAACGGAGCTATGATTGTCGTTATGTGATCTGACGAGCTCGATGGGCCTTGGAAGAATAGCAGCAGGCGAAGAAAGGCGGGCATTGTAGACCACAACTGACTCCATTTTGGGATACATGGATAGCACCAGCTGTTGGAAGTTTTAAATGTAATGTGGATGTTTCTCTTCAACCGAATGGTGTTTTGAGGTTGGTTATGATTGTGAGGAATGCAATGTGTTTGTGTTGTGCTAGGAGGTTAGTTATAATGCAAGGTGGTAACGATCCAACGGTAGGGGAAGTCTTGTGCTTCCGAGAAGCTTTGAGTTGGTTGAAGACGTTGAGTTTTTTTCCGATTTGTGTTGAGACTGATTGTTTGGTTTTGATTCAGGCATTGAGAACTAAGCAAGGTATTCGTTCATACATTTCAATGTTTATTGATGATTGTGTTGCTCTGTTAAATGAGTTAGATAGAATTTCTTATTCTTTTGTTAAACGATCAGCGAATCATGTCGCTCATACGATTGCTAGAGCGGCTGTTTCTATGTCTGATTGTTCATGGGGGGTATGCCCATCATCTTTTTTGTATGAAGCTTTGCAGAATGATATTAATAATATGCGCTAGGTGCAATGCTTTCTTTTCAAAAAAAAAAAGGAAAGCAAAGTAGTAGTTTAACTCAATATTTTGTATGACTATAACACTTTATCTTTATTTTTTTTTGTCTTTTTGTTACAATCCTTGTGTGATTAAATTAATTTTATAAAGTAAAATTATAAGTTGTCTTATATTTGAAATGCTGCATAAATTCATACATAATGGAAATAATTCATTCGTAGTTTAATTTAGTTTCCGCGAGGCAAATAACACATTATACAAAATTACTAGAATAGAAGTAAATAGCACATAGTTTTAGAAATGTAATAAATAGCTCATATATTTTTTTTTTTAAAAACCTAATTATACCCTTATAACCTAATTTCATAAATATAATTAGTGCTCATGTAATATTACTTAGTATCAAACATTCATGGAATAGATTGTGTGATTTGGGGAAGGCAAGTGTCCCCCTATATATATTAGAAGCTAATTATTTGTCTTGCCCCCATCTCGCCTCACAATGGGTACTCCATATTAGCTAACCAGCCCACTGCATTACCAATTTATCATTACATATGCGGATCACCTATTACTATAGGTATCCATAAAAGCCCTTCCAGTTGCCATCCCTAAATTTAATGACGGCAAAGACAAAAGAGTATTTTCAATTTACTAAAGCAACATATCACATGGACTTGATCAATGGTGGTTTTCAAAGTAGGTATTAGTTGAAATTGAAGGCCAAAAAGATGGAAAAGAAACACACACACAAAATGATATGACTTCATACTTTAAGGGAACCTGATCTTGTTTGCAGTATCTTTACAAATAAATGATCAAGAGTGGAAAATGAACCCATTCCATAAACAGATCTACACCAAGCAGATATGAAAGTTTGTCTTGCATAAGAATTCCTTCATCTCAAGCCACGGTTCTATTGTGGTTCCGATTTCATACTTGAATCATCCTTGTTTCCAAGATTTACTTAGCCAAGCAGAAGAAGAGTTTGGGTTCAATCACCTATGGGTGCTCTTACTATTCCTTGCAACCAAAATACTTTTATTGATCTTACTTCTAGATTTCTTACCTTATGAGAAATTATTTGTATTTTTCAGTTCACGACACTATTCTTTTTTCCCTCCTACATTTTGCGGGAAACTGATACCGAATGAAATTGTGCTTTTATTTTTTCTCTTACAATTTGAATGGAAATTGTGCTTTTTGCTCAGTGTTACTCTTTCATTCCTTTTTTCCTTCTGAAATGTCTTTTAGGTGCCAACAATGACAGTTTTCCATTTCAATTTTCCAGGTAAAGAGGGAAACTTTCGTTGATTTTGTGTTATGAAGTGATTTTACTACACACTGTAGTTTATTTGGTGATGGCATCTTCATCTGGGACTTGTAAGCACAATTATGATGTTTTTCTTACCTTTAGAGGTGCAGATATTGGTGATAATTTTACTAGTATCTGTACAAAGCTTTATGTGATAAAAAAAATGCTAAGACCTTTATAGATAATGGCCTTAAAAGAGGGAAAGAAATAACTCCAGCCCTTTTGAGAACAATTGAGGAATCAATGATTTCTGTAATCATTTTCCCAGAGTTATACTTATTTATCTAGATTTTTCAAATTTCATCAACCCAACTTCCTTCAATTCAAACATGATTGCATGTTTAGATAATTCATCTCCTGTTTTGAACAAAGGAACAAAAAACAAAACAAAGAAAGCACACCATATCCAAAAGCTAAACATCTTGTAATTTACTTTCCTTCTATATGTGAAATTTAAATGCCATGCAATGCAACGATAATATTTTTAGAGCAGAAAATACGAAAAACAAAATTAGGAAAAGGTACATAATAACAAAAGTTCTAAATGTTATCTTAAAGAAAAAGCTCTCCTAATTCAATCTCAGAGAATGGTTTTGCTAATGGATGCCATTTTGTCACCAGCTTTGAAGAAACTTGTTCCATAGTCGGCCGTGATTGCAGATTCTCACTCAGACATGCAAATGCAAGTTTGGAAATGAAAATCAAACATTCAGCTTCGCTAGTCTGAGGAGTTGGTAGATGTTGGTCTATCACATCTTTCAATAGTATTTGCTGGCTAGTTGCTGAAGATGATGAAATGGAGGAAATGAGATTGCCCGGATGCATTCCCATGATGATTTCCAATGTCACTGCGCCTTATTGATTTTTATTGGATGTGAATTTCTAATACATACACCTCAAAAGGAATGAATCCAAAACAAATTAATAGTGATTGAAGAAATAATTTTCAATCTCTTTCCAAATTTCTAGGGACATTTGCATGCATTGATTTATTCTACAAATATAAGATTCTTAAACCCCTCTAATACGTCTAAAATAGTAACCGAGCAAAGGACTTTTCTAAAGGGCCCAAGTTTAGATTTATGTATTTGCTTTCCATTCATACCCATTTCGCCTTTTTGTGTTGCTTGCGACTGCGTAATTTTGGCTCTCAACAATTTAAAATTGTTATTTAAAAATGGGATATTATAAAAAAAAGTCCCTATGTTTTCACCATAATAACATTTTCCTCCCTATCTTTATTTTTTCAGACTAAAAAATCCCTGCTTTAGTTTTTAGTTAACAATTTCCTTCTTTTGTCTATTTTTTCTGTTAAAATAACATTTTAAGGATCAAAATGTAATTTTTTCAGGCCATTTTTAAAAATACAAGAAATGAAGGGACCAACTGAAAGTTTACCATCTTCTTCCTCTCCAGCCTCCATCACCATCACACTGCTTCTTCACCGTCCGAAACAAACCAGCAACCAAATCACCTACATCCTTCGTCCGCCACCGATCGGATTCGAACGCCGACCGGAACACCATACAACCCATGGCAAGATGAAAGGAGAGAGAGATAGAAGCAGAGCCACCGTCCAACAACCACAGCCTAGCCGCGATTTTTCTGATTGAGCACCAACCTCCACCGCACCGTCCTCATCTTCTCAACCCACCAATCTAAACCATCGCACCACAACTGATCGGGATCAGCAAAACCCTCCAGAGTCACCACCACCCTGATATCAATCTCTTCCACCACGATCACCGTTCCCTCTATTTTCATTCGAAACCCTTAATCACCATTCCCTCTATTTTCGTTCGAAACCCTTACACCAAACCCACCAGAGTCGCCACCCCCTTTCCGCCCTTACCATGCCCCTGCTACCTCTCGATTTTTTTTGTCAAAGCTCTTTTACGCCGAAATCGTTAGAAATGGTAGAAGGACCGGCGGCTTGTGTCTTGAAC
>CATIWJ010312885.1:0-12406 GCA_949640765.1 Croton laevigatus
TTTTCTTTTATTCGTTAATCTTGATTTTGGTTTCTGTGCGGACTGCGGAGAATCGACGAAGGTGGTGGTGTGAGATTTAGAGTATTGCCACGTCAGCCAGATCATTAGGGTGTGGGTCCCGTTTTCATCTAAATCTATAAAGTGCCACGTCAGCCAGATATTAGGGTGTGGGTCCCGTTTGCATCTAGATCTATTTGTAGCAAGAATCCCAGTTACAGATCTCCCCCTTTTGTAGTACACGTATTTTCTTTTTATTTTATTTGAATAATAACAACGGTAATAAATTTCCGATTTCTTAGCCCGTGTTTTAGGAGTCGGATTTTGCTAATGTCACCGGCGGCGTACGTAACCGTCGATGAGTCAGATGAGAAAGGTCTCGATTACACGTGGTAGAGCTAGAGGGTTCTTTTTAAGAGGTTGTGGGTATTACATTTTGTTCTTTTTTTTTTTTTTCTGGACTCGTACTGTAGATTGTTTATACTTAGTCTCGAAATCATTTTCAGTAATTTACAGTTTCCTGATGAAATTTATAATATAAAATCAAATTCTGTAAATACAATCCACTGAATTTGATTTCGAGTGCCAGTATAAACAATCTATGGTGCAAGCAAAAAAAAAAAAAAGGTTGTGCCAAACCTGAGACATATAGCCTTACCCTTAATTAAATCGGTTAATTTCAACAACGCGCTAGTTAGTAACGCGAGTGGAATCAATTAATGTTCAATAGCTTTCCTTGAAGAGCAGGCAAGCTAGTAGAATCATACATAATGAAAATATTATTTTACACTCTCCACCACATTTTACACTCGCAGCTTGTAATATCTTGCTTATTGCCTGACGGTTTTGTTGTTTATGTACAGGCCAAAATTTTCCACTACGGATCCATAAGTTTGATTGCGGAGCCATGCAGATCAGCACATCGAAAAGCAATGGAAGAAGCAAAGGATGCAGGAGCTTTGCTCTCTTTTGATCCAAATATAAGACTGTCATTGTTGCCATCAGAAGGAGAAAAAGAAGAAGCTCGTAAACAGATCATGAGCATTTGGGACAAGGCGGATGTGATCAAAGTCAGTGATGATGATCTTAAATTCCTCACCAAAAAAGACAAGATCGACGATGATGTTGCTAAGTCATTATTGCGTTCTAATTTGAAACTGCTCTTGGTTACACGCGGTGAAAAGGGTTGCCGATACTACGCCAAGGTAATTAATTTAATTTAATTTACATTTGAATGTTAAATTAAATTTTAATGTCACTAATTTTATAATTAGGTGAGTTAGACATATTTGACTTATAGCTGTAAATTGTATTGGGTAGGTGGTGTTGTTTATGATCATTTGTACACCTTTGCGTAATCAAGTTTTAATTTTTGGGATGAGTTGATATAACAATGTTCGGTGTAATGAAGTCTTAATTTTTGGGATGGATTGATATAACAACTTTGGTACGTGTTGGAACAGTTAGATTATGTTTTGTCTAGAGATATAAACTTATAGATTTTGCTGCAAATCTGGATTAGCAGCAGAGGATTTGAGATATTTATGCGGTCGCATTAGTAGTATTTGCTACTGATGAATTACAATTTGATTAATTTTTTTATGGGACTCTGATTAGTGCTTAAATTGTGGAGAAGCACTATAGCTATTTTGTAATTGAAATTCGTAACCCGCCATAATTGATCATGAAAATTGATTGGATTGTGGGAAATTACAGGATTTCCATGGATCTGTGGATGCTTTTAAGGTCACAGCTATAGATACAACGGGTGCTGGTGATTCATTTATAGGAGCTCTTTTAACCAAGATAGTGGATGACCAATCCACTCTAAAAGTAAGTAGTTGGATATGCCTCTGTTAGTTTAATTAATCATAGCTTAATTGTTAATTAAAACTAATAATTTTGGTATTTTAATTTTGATAAACAGGATGAGAAAAAGTTGAGGGAAGTACTAAAATTTGCAAATGCATGTGGAGCCAAAACCACCGAGAAGAAAGGAGCTATTCCTGCACTTCCCACTCTCGACGAAGCCCTCAGCCTAATCAATAATTAGTCTAAGTCTAAATAGATTTCCTTTTCTGAATGTTATGAAATAAGTGGGTGTCTTGTCACAAGTATTTAGAATGTTTTGTTTATTTAGAATGTTTATTTAGTTTTTAATTAAGTAGCTTTGCTACTGAGTGGCTTGACATTAATTGCGCAGTGTTAATTGAATTTGAATCACGAATTGCATATTTTATTAATTGAATTTTAAGTCAATCACACTATGTTGATTGAATTTGAATCATGATTTAATATTTCGTTAGTTAATTTATCTTGTAATTTTTATCTGCGAATTTAATTTAGACTTTTATAGCTTTAACCGGTATTGTTGGTATTGTTGATATGGGCTCTTTATTGAAATCAAGAGCAAAGTCCTGTACATTAATCAAGAGCAAGGATTCTTTTCACAGCCAAAGAGATAAAGTTTTCTATAAAGTAATTGAATTCGCTTGTTGATTAGTGTTTATTTGAAATATTAAAGGACACAATTTTATCTTTACAATAATGTTGCTGGATATAACTGGTTATTAAGGTGTTTCTCTTGCCGTTTTTGTGTTGGTATTAATTATGTTAAAGTGCTTGTGGTTGTGGCAATTGCATTGACTTATTTCCATGGTAAAAACCTTTGTTTGTTGCATGAAGTCATTTAATCATATGTCGATGGCTTTTATCATCAAAGCAATTGAACATCCTTTAACTTATTTTCTTTTATGTCAAAACAATAATGTTTCCATGAAATTTCTATAATAAATTCTTTTTTTTTTTGTTATATACATATTCTTTTATTTTAAATTATTATTATTATTATTGTTGTTGTTGTTGTTGTTGTTGTTGTTGTTGATTTGCTTTGCTCAAATATTGAAGTGATATGATTTGGAATTTTGATTTGCTCCCGAAGTAGCAATATCAAGAGAAAAAAAAGATTATTAATACACGATGGCACATATATTCAAGTATAAATTTTGAGATCCGATTAGTGCCTTGAATATCGCTCCTAAAATAGCGATATAAAGAAAAATTTTATTGTCATATATATGACACCAATAATATAATTTTTTTGAGATCCAGTTCATATTTTGAGTGTGCTCTTGAAGTAGCGTTATTAAAATTTTTGAAAGTAAGATGTTGATCTTATTATTTTGGGTTTTATAAAACTCGCCAAATTGGATTTCACTCATTTCTCGAGATGAATGATATATAAATATTGTGGCTAGAGCATTTTATTTCTTGAGATGAATAGATATGAAAGTATAAAGTTGGTCTAATTACCAGATTTATTGCATTCCATGAAGTGAATGTAAGAATATTATTACTAGATTTGTTGCATTCTATTAAGTGAATGTAATTTGCATAACCAAATCGAGATATATATGTCCAAAAGATAATTTTTTTAGTAATCAAAAAGCCAACATAAAGAGAATATTTCTTACCACCAAACGCGGAAGAAATAAAGTTATAAATTAAATGAACATTTTAAAAGTATTTGCTAGTGTAGTCTAAATAAACAAGTGATTTGTACATAAAAATATTAAATACAAATTTTGTTTTACATCTGGTAGTAATTGAAAAAAAAAAATTAGAAGCTCTAGAAGTGTAGTATTTTGATAAACTTATTGAGTTTTAAGGATATTCATTAAAATGGATACTAAATGAAGGCCACAAAGGCAAACGATTGTAGTAAACATAAAGTTTACAAGCCAAATATTTTAGCAAATTTGAAATTTATAGATTCAAATAGTTTTATGTTGGCATGATCAGTTGGATCATTCTGATTAATAAATTATGTGAATTAATATATTAATATATAGATATTGTTTTGAAGAACACAGTTTCTTCAAACTATTGAGTTAGTATGGTTAATTTGTTTTCAAACACAACTTTATTATTGGACCATCATAAAATAATATCTAATTTATTTGAAATATATAATAGTGATTTATGGTTCTATCATAAATTTTGGATATTTAAATAAAAAAGATGATTATATAGATAAATGACTCGAAACATGAAGTTTTCGAGATTATTTACTTAAGTCATTTGATTAAAAGTGTAAACTTTCAAATTATAATTCTAAGACAATTTGTCTTAAGCATGACGGTAAATTTAAATATTTTGCTTTTTTGTGTTAGCCATATAGCAACCAGTTATTGCTCATATGGTTTATAAAGTTTAACCAAATGATTGATATTATCAATTCTAAGACCATTTGAGAATAAAATTTCTCATTTTTATCATGTGGAATGTGATATTTTCTATATAGCAATATTTTCACATAAAACCAACAAGTTATCATGAATTATTCCATTTTATAGTTAATTTTAAATCATGAATTATTATCCATCTTAAAGTTATTATGAATTTACAATATATATTTTTTATTGCTCCAACAATATGCACTATATATAATGGATCCTCGAGGAGAAATGGTGAATGTTGGAATGAAAATATAAGATGAGATTATTTTCTACTAGATTTAATATTTAGTTTTTCCAATATTAGAGGGAGGAAAGAAACAACTGAAAATATAATTACATGGAATGAATTATTATTATTTAGATCCTCACACTAGGTAGTGTGAATGAAAATATAAGATGAAATTATTTTCAACCAGATTTAATATTTAGTTTTTCCAATATTAAGAGTAAAAAAAGAAGTAGCTAAAAATATAACTATATGGAATAAACTATTGTTATTTAGATCATCACACTAGGTAGTGTGTATTGATAGTTCAAAAGTTATTTTTGCCAGATTTTTATATGATCCAAATGAGAATAAGCTGCAAATGCTCCCATTAGTATTAATTTCCTTAAACGATGAACCGCCTATATTAATATTTATGGCATGCCTGAAGCACGATAGATGTAAAAAGGGTTTAAATAGATAAAAAGAGAATGAAGGCTCTGATTATTTCATTGAATTAGTCCAGAATTTATACACATTTTACATACATAATTAGAGAGATTTACAATATAAGAATGAATTGTCATCCTATATTTAAGGAGTACATAAATGACAAATTCCTCAGTTTTCTTCATTAGCTTGATTTGCTTGATCAATAGGATGCTCCTTCATTAGCTTGGTTTTATTTCCTTAACATCCCCCCTTGAACTGGTGGGAGTGGAGGAAACGACACAGTCTATTATGAAAGGAATAAAAAGTAGCTTTGTTTAAAGGTTTTGTGAAGATATTTGCTGGCTAAATTGAAGTAGGAATATACCGAGTAATAAGTTGTCCCATAGCAACTTTCTCACGAACAAAATGGTAGTCAAGTTCTATGAGTTTAGAACGAGTATGAAACATGAGATAGACAAACATATGGAGAGCATTAATGTTGTCATAGAACAATTGCGGAGGCTACTGAAGAAAAATGTCAATATCTTGAAGAATAAAGCTAAGCCAGGTAAGTTCAGTAGTTGTTAATGCCATAGACTTGTAATCTGCTTCTGAACTTGACCAAGACATTGTGGGTTGTTTCTTTAAACACCGAAAAAAAAAACAATTGGCATAAAAAAAAAAACACAGAAGCAAGTGGTGCTTCTTTGAGTAATAGGACAGCTGGCCTAATCCGAGTCACTAAAGGCATAAAGTGAATATGGGCTTTGGGAAAGATATCATAAACCAAAATCTTGATTACCTTTCAAATACCATAAAATATGCTTGACAGCCTTCAAATAAAACAAAGTTGGTTTTGTAAAAAATTGACAAACTTTATTTACAGCATGAATAATGTCAGGCTGCGTAAATGTAAGGTACTATAGATAGGGCTGTCAAAAGCTGACCTGACCTGCTAACCCGATACGAATCTGACATGAAAATAGCAAGTTAGGGTTGAGGTTTTTTTATCTGTTTAAGTAAATGGATCGATACTAATTAAATGGGTTAGGTTCAGGTTGAAAATTTTAACCCGAAACCCGACTTATTTAACCCATTTATAAAAACAATGTCATTTTATTATTGCCTAAAACGATGTAGTTTTGTATTAGGGTTGTAAATAGTAAACCTTCTACTACTCTCCCAGCCGCCCTAACCCATCTCATTTCTCTTTTTTCTTTTCTCTCTAATCCTTCACCGCTCCCAAGGGTAAATTACAAATAAGGTACCTGAACTTTTGAGGTTGTTTCACCGATGTACCTAAACTTTATTTTTTTGCACAAAAATACCCGACCTTTCAAATTTTCTTTCACAAAAATCATTTTAGACAGTTTGTAGGTTGCCAATCGGTTACCTTGCTGACGTGGCAGATTCAATTTTATAAATACAAACCTATTTTTCTCATCTCTCTCCTCTTTAATCCAAATTGGACCTATTTAAAATTTTTCTAATAGTTTCAGGCACTATTTCATAAATATCCCTTTCAATATGATAAAACTACCCCTCTTACAAATAATAACAACAATAACAATATTATTATTATTATTATTCATCTTCCATATTCATCTTCCTCTCAATCGCCGATCAATCTCACCGCTGTCAACGCCGTTTTCATAGCCACCGCCAATGCCTTCAACCACCACAAGCCAAGGGTCCTCTACCCTTTCTATCCACAACCGCCGAAGCTGGCGTTTTCACAGCAACAAATCGAGTCACCAGTCGAGCCAAACCCAACACCAACCGGCGCTTTCCTAGTTTCATTGATCAAATCCTTTCCATCTCAGACCAAACCCAACACCAACCGAGTTCTCCACAGCCGCCACCTCAAAGCCTCCATCTCAAACCCCTTTCCAGCTTTTGAAACCCTATCTCAGATCGGATCCACAGCCGTACAGGCCTCCACCAGCGTTCAAACCTCCGTCACCATTCAAGCCTTCGACTAACATCACCACCGACCCAAGCTTTTCAGTTGCAAATCAATGTTAATAACCCACATCCTCCTTTGTTTCTATGCTCAAGGTTTTCCATTTTTTTAATTCCTCTCCATCCTCCTCTGTTTAAACCAAACAAAAGAGAAGAAACAAAATTCTCTCTCTACTAATTTAGGGTATTTTATTTTCTATTTTCAAACTTCAACTTATTATTATTATTATTATTTGCTAATATATGGTTTTTGCATTTAGCTGTCTTAGATTTTGTTCAATATAATAATTTTTGTTGAAAACTTTTATGGTTTTCATTGATGATGTTGAGTTGATTTATGGATGTTTTCATTTATGATGTTGAGTTGATTTATGGATGTTTTCATTTATGATGTTGGGTTGATTTATGGATGTTTTCATTGATGATATTGGGATGACAGTAGGATTTTTGGTTTTAAATCTTAAGTCCGGATGGCGACAGTGGTTGCACAGCGGTGGTGGTTCGGAAGGAAAAGAAGGACAAGAAGAAGAAGTTGAAGATGATGGCTATTAGGAAATTATAAAAGAGTCCTTGAATAGTGGAGAGAGGGGAAGAAATTTAGGGATGCATTTGTAAAATTCCAAGTATGTTGCAACCGGCTACAACCTACAAATCGTCTAAAATGATTTTTGTGAAAGAAAATTTAAAAGTTCAGGTATTTTTGTGTAAAAAAATAAGTTTAGGTACGTTGGTGAAACAAACCTCAAAGTTCAGGTACTTTCGGTGCAATTTACCCCCCCCCCCCCCCAAAAAAAAATAATAAATGAACTTCAATTTTGGATGACAAATGATCTTGTTGGCCATCTCTCCTCTTTTCTGTCTGGCAATAATTTTCACCTACAGTACTTGAATTTTGGGGTTCTCACTTAATGGTATTTAAAATTTCATTTCTTTCCTAAAAATAAATGAACTACTTATTTTGGCCTTCTAATTTAATAATATTTTTCAAAATTAAACAAATTGTATGCTTTACAATAATTTCTTTTAGTAAATAATAATAATAATAATAATAATAATAATAATACATAGATGACTTTTTAAAAGTTTTTTAATTTGAATAGGATAGTGTAATTTTTTTTATTATAATTTTTATAGTTTAATTTTTTTTAAATTTTTTTTGTTGGAAAATTTTGAGATTAAAAAATTTTAAAATTTTTTAAAGAATTGAGTTGAACTATGTGAAATTAACTTCATATTTGGAATGAGAATCGAATTCCATTGGGCAGAACAGTTTGCCATTGATGCTGTTCTAATTTTTTAACGACTGAAATTTCACTGCTGGCCAGTGAAATGTATAACATATCAAGATACAAAATATATTAAGATGCAATAAGTAACTTATATATATATATATATATATAAGAGCAAGGCTACGATTCAAATGCCTATTCGAAGCCACTTTTTGCTTCATTTTTTAAAAAACAAAACTAGACATTGTCCGTACAGGATTTTGAGATCAAATACAATAGGTCACGATTTTTAGATTTTGACTATATATTACAAATTAGATACGACTGCGAACTTAGTAATATGAATTATTCTGTGTCTAATTTATAATATAGAGCAAAAATCTTAAAACAGTGAACCATTGCATTACATCTCGCTACTCTATATGGACAATAGGCCAAATTTTTTTCATAAAAAATAAAATTATTATTATTATCTAAAAGAAATTATTGTAAAAAATACAATTTGTTCAATTTTACAAAATAATGTCAAGTTAGGGATCAAAATAAGAAAATATGTATTTTTAAGAAAGAAATGAAACTTCAGGTACAATTAATTAAGAACCCTAAAGTTTAGGTACTATCGGTGAAAACGAAAGAGATAAGAGACAACAATGACCATTGAGATGAGAGTGAGCTGGTGTACGCTGCAGAACATCTTTATCTATGAGGGAGGTATTTTCCTTCGGGTACCACGATATGCTAGGTTTGAGGGTGAGACGTAAGAGGAAAGGACGGGTCTTATCCCCGAGGGTAGTGAGGTGCTTTTCTCCTAGGGTAAAGGCGAAGGAAAATACGGATTTATCCCTTGTTGGACCTCTCTCCTTTGAGCGCCTTTTTTCTCCTTGGTATACATTATTCTGTGGTAAGTAACCTGAAGATCGGCTAATTACTTCAGTTTACACTCACCGCATCAATGAAAGTTTAGATTTTGATTAGTTTTGATCTGTGCCAGACGAAGGCTTTATATAAGGAGTCCAAGGTAGTGAAAGATCGAAAATCCCCTGTCCAATAGGACTCATCGAGCTCCGCAAATCTCGGAGCCCAAGTGTACCTGAGATTTTTAGGGTCCAACAGTACATCTTGATGAGGAGGCTATGGTCAAGCCAGAGGGTCGAGGTCGGTAAGCTGAAATCTCCCTCTGCTAAGGTAGGAGTGATTTCCTTCCTGGGTTATGTAAGGGCAACTTCCCTCTAGTCCAAATGTAGAGCGACCACGCCTTCTAATACTTACAGGTACCTAGAACCAAGTGATCGAATTCATGTAGGTATGCCTTAAAGAGCTCCATAGAAAAACACATATTGGTTATGGATAGAGGATGCTCAAGGCATATGAAGGGGAGAAAGAAGACTTTCTCCATAATGGACAAAATTGGATGATGAAGACACATCACTTTTGAAAATAATGCCAAAGATAAGGAAATTGGCATTGGCAAGGTTGGTAAGAATGTTAAACTTGACTTGTGCTTTATTTGATTGCTTTGTTTATAATTTCTTGAATATTATTCAAATTTATGATAATAATTGAAGAGTGATCTTCACTCTACTAATTGTGTTATTACAAAAGTGAATGATATGTTATGACGTAAAATATAGAGTTCACCTATATGCTTATAATGAACTCTACTACTAATAAGTCGTTTGAGTGTTTAGCATTTTCTATTGACAGACCTTGGACGTGATATTAGAGAATAAGCTTCACTACGAACACTTTGAAACTTAAATGAATGAAAGACTTAATTGGAGAGTTCTTTCACAATTCAAGCATCTAAAGAGCAAAGTGGGTGAAGTTTGCTCATGTCGAAAGCATCGCCAATCTTAGTCAATTCAAGAAGAAAGTAAGTACTCTTAAATCTCCTTGACTCATTTATATTATTTGGTTAATACCATTAGGTTTGATAGTTTTGAAGTTGGATTGTGCATTTATGCTAATTAATGGTATACTTGGGTATGATTTTTTTTTTTGTCTCTCAAAAAATAATAATTTTATTGTCTTTAAACATTTTCAAATCCTTATCAAATTCTATGGATATTATGTTTTAGCTATTTTGACTTAAGTATTTAAAGTAATTATGGGAAGAAATTTGAAATTTCTATTATTATTATTATATGATGCACATGACATCACTTATATTTCTTAATAAATGATCCTAATATGACAAGTTAAATTTTTTAATAAGATGACTAGATTGATATTTAAATTGGTAAAGCACTTTTAGGCAAAAGTCTTAACTTTGGTTATCATCTCATAAATCATTTATCTTCAAACTCTTTCAAATGTTTCTCAAGATTCTAAAAACTATTATGTTTTAAATTTTTGAAGTAATCATGGAATAATACACTAATAGGTTCCATATGTTTAATTTTATAATCTAAATTATGAAATTATCAATCTAAATTAAGGATAGAATTACTATTATTTAAGAAAAATAAAAGTAATTCGCTCCTCAATTTAACTTAATTAATCATTTAATTGTATAAATTATTAAATAAAAAAAACTTTGGATCTGTTTATGTGCTAAAATACATGGATCTAATAAGTATTAGAAATTTGCAAGTAATTCCAACTAAAAATAACAAAAATATAGAAATTTGTGAATGTAAGGACATTGTAACCATAATTTAAAAAACTAATGAGAATGTCATATAAGAACAAAAAGTGGTAATTATAAGTATATTTTCATTTTGGCTAAAATATCTTAGAATAAAGGTCCAACAAAAATAGGAGTAAATTGTGTAAAGATTTTTAATTATAGAGTTGATATTTAAGTGAGTCTGGAGACAAATTAAAATATGCTCTCACTCTTTCATTAGTAAAACCCTTAAAAGTAGGGGTGTGCAAAATCCAAACCGACCCGACCGAATCGAACCAAACCGACATGTTTAGTTCGATTTAATATGATTGATCAGTTCGATTTTATGTTTTAAGAAAAATCAGATTTTGGTTCGGGTTAATTCGGATTGAACCAAAAAAACCAATAATTTTTTTTGTTTTTTGCTAAAATTTTTGGAGCCCAACTGAACCAAAGTTTGGTTCGATTCGAGTTTTAATATAAAAAATTTTCAATTTTTGGATTAGTCGGGTTCGGTTCAACACAGCCTACTTAAAAGCTTAATAACAGAGTAAAATTTATTTCTTTAGAGCTATTCATGATATGATTGAAGATTAGGATTTGGAATGCAACAAAATCTATCTTTGAAAACAAATTCTATATTCTGGTCAAAAAAAGAACAAATTCTATATTTTGATTATTGTACTATTTAAGTATAAGAATAATAAAGTGGCTTATTTATGTGTAAAGTGAAAAGCAAAAATTCCTAATCAAAATAAGCAAGGATAAGATTCTGAGCATCAATCAAAAAGAAGCCAGGCCTTGCCTATATAAGCTTCTAATTTCAGCTACAAACCCAAATCAAATTGAGTGCAAAAAATGGGTAAGGCCGTCCAAATAGGTGATCATATCTTTGCACTAAGAAAATCTACACTCTACTCCCACCAAGGTTAGTTTAATTTCCTTCATTTTCAATACATCATTATGTTAAAAATGTTTATTAGAGGTTAGTTACATACTAGAATTTCATTTTTAAATTGATTTTTCATGCGATTTATAGTAGCGGTGAGTAGTTCCGATTTTTGGTCGGTTCCTATCAAGAGCCGGAACTAGAATCGAAACCGGATCCAAATTTCGTTTTTGGTTCTTAATTTTTCGGTGCCAGTTACATGTCTAATTACAAATTAAATCATATGCAGTTTTAATTCTAAAATTTTTGGTTCTTGGCTCTGATTTTAGTGAAGAACTAGAACTTACAAGTTTTTAATTCTGACTCTAGTTCAATTCCTTTAAAGTGATTTTTTACTGGTTTCAGTTCGATTTGATTTAGGTTTTCGTCCGGAGCCCTAGTAACTATGCACACCTGTCATCTTTTTAGTCATAAAATTATAAAATAATTTTCAATTAATTGAACAACATTGAGTTTCTTGAATCTGTGGCAGGAATATATGTGGGAGAGGAACGCGGAGTAAAATATGTTATTCATTTCACAGCACAGCAGCATAATTTCAAAAAATCAAATAAATCAAAAGCTTGCTCAGTATGTGGGTATCAAGAAAATACACATGGTGGGGTGATAAAATCCTGCCTTGATTGCTTCCTTGCAGGGGACACATTACGTGTTAAGGAATATAATGGAAATTCTAAAGAATGTGATGAAGTTGTGAGGACTGCTTACAATTTGCTGCAAAATGGGTTTGGCGAATATAATCTCATAAAAAGAAATTGTGAGCATTTTGCCACTTTTTGTAAAACC
>CATIWJ010312913.1:0-16101 GCA_949640765.1 Croton laevigatus
CAGACGCTTCATCAGAAATTTCAGTACCATTGCTGTCCCAATGACAGAATGCTTGAAGAATGGCAAATTTCAATGGGGAGAAGAAGCAGCAACCAGCTTTGTTCTCCTCAAGGAAAAGATTTGTACAGCCCCCGTTTTGGCCTTACCAGATTTTGAAAAGCTGTTTGAAGTAGATTGTGATGCTAGTGGAGTCGGTATTGAAGCTGTTCTTTCACAAGAAAAATGGCCAGTAGCGTTCTTCAGTGAAAAGCTTAGTGAAGCAAGGCAGAAATGGAGTACATATGACAAAGAGTTTTATTCTGTGGTTCGAGCCTTGAAAACATGGGAGCACTACCTGGTTGGTAAGGAATTTATTCTGTACTCAGATCATGAAGCCTTGAAGTACTTAAACAGTCAACGGCGCATCAGTAAAGATATCCATGCTAGATGGTGCCAGTTTTTACAGAAGTTTCCTTTCCGATTGACACACAAGGCTGGGGTACACAGCAAAGTAGCTGATGCATTGAGCCGGAGAGCACATTTGCTGGTTACTTTACGACATGAGGTAGTTGGTTTCGAGCAGCTGAAAGATACTTATGAAGGAGATACAGATTTTGGCGAGATTTGGGTTCAATGCAACCTTGGACAACCTGTTGAAAATTTTTACTTGCAGGATGGGTTTTTGATGCATGACAACCAGTTGTGCATTCCAAGAATTTCGTTGAGGGAGAAGGTTATCCGAGATTTGCATAGCGGAGGTTTAGCTGGTCACTTGGGACGTGATAAAACGGTTGCTGCAGTCAAGGAACATTTTTACTGGCCTCACATCAACAGAGACGTTTAGTTTGTCCAGAGATGCTATGTGTGTCAAACTGCGAAGGGACAAGCCAAGAACACCAGGCTTTATATGCCTCTGCCGATTCCAGATAACATATGGGAGGACCTATCCATGGATTTTGTTCTTGGACTGCCTCGGACTCAGAGGGGTGTTGATTCTATGTTTGTTGTTGTTGACAGGTTTTCAAAGATGGCTTACTTTATTCCTTGCAGGAAAACATCAGATGTTGTTGGTATTGCTCGTTTGTTTTTCAAAGAAGTGGTTCGTTTGCATGGAGTACCCAAGACTATCACATCTGACAGGGATAGCAAATTCCTTGGACATTTCTGGAGGTCCTTGTGGAAGCTTTTCAACTCAACCTTAAATTTCAGCAGTACCGCCCACCCTCAAACGGATGGTCAGACAGAAGCGGTTAACAGGGTGCTGGAAAACTTGATTCGCTGCATCTGTGGCGACAAACCCAAGCAGTGGGATATTGCTTAGCCGTAAGCTAAGTTTGCCTATAATAATGTTGTCCATTCTGCTACTGGACGTTCTCCTTTTTCCATTGTTTATACTAAGGTACCGCAGGTTACGTTAGATCTTATTCAGCTGCCCAAGGATAAAAAGAAGAATGTTCAGCAAGTCATTTAGCTGAGCAGGTCATAGAAGTTCATAAAGCGGTCAAAGAGAAGCTGGAATCTACCAACAAGAAGTATAAATAGGCTGCTGATCAACACAGGAAACAGCAAGTTTTTGAGAAAGGAGATCAAGTCATGGTATTTCTACGGCGTGAGAGATTCCCTGTTGGGACTTACCGCAAGTTGCAGCCAAGGAAATATGGACCTTATACAGTCAATAGGAAGATCAATGATAATGCTTATGTAGTGGATCTTCCTGATAGCATGAATATTTCTTACACTTTTAATGTGGCAGATTTGTCTCTTTATCATTCTGCAGACGAGCCGTTGTACCCTGATTTTGATGTTAACTCGAGGTCGAGTTTTTCCCAAGTGGAGGAGACTGATACGGAGGACGTAGCAGAGATGTTCTTGGGCCTACTGATCAGGCCAAATCTTTAAGGAAGGCGGGCAGGGCCCGTTTCGGCGAATAAGCCCATTGCGGCAGATTTTGCGGCCAACTTGTGGCCTGGGCTCGAAACGTCGGATTTTGATAGTTTTTGTGAGGTTTCTTATCGAAAACGGGCCAACGAGTCAAACTCACAAGCTTTTCTTGTGAAGTCCATCACTTTTTGGCCAAATTCCATCGTTTCGACCTTCAAATTAGCGTTTTTCGGTTTTTACTTCTTCGGCAAGTAATGAACTTTTAGTTTTTCATTAGGATTCTTTTGTTATTTCGGCCTAGGATTTTTCAGGCTATAAATATATGTCATAAGGAACCTTTTGGAGTAGTTTTTTTTTCATTAATCAAATACTTTAATTTTTAGCCAAATTTTGGCCGAATTTGCTTGTTTCGATTATCTTCCCTGCGTCACCGAGAGCATAAAAATGGATTGTGTATCACCGTTTCTACTTCATCTCCACACATTATGCAAGTATCATTCACATCAACTCCACATCTGTGTAAATTAGATTTTACGGTAGACATCCTGAAATACAACGCCACCAGAAGTTCCGAACACGCCGCGGTACCTTTGATTTCCAAATAACTGACCAAGGAACCTCCTATAATCGATTCCTACCATATCTCTTCATTTGCTGATAATAGGCACTTTTTACTGTATAATACCCCTTCTCCTCATAAGCCCAATATACTTTATCTGTTACCCTTCGAATAGAAAGTGGAATTTTCTGGAATAGCTCCGCATCCCGCCTCAACAATGAATCAATTAGCTAACTATTCCACTCTACTCTCCCAGGAGTCATCAAATCTCCTATCCGCAAATCTTCACCACCCATAGGTATAGGAGTTTGTATATAAGGATCAAGCTGATGAGGTAACCATGCTGTATTCCATACCCGATTAGTTCCATTGCCTACTACCAACTGTTGAATATTAAAAGGGATGTGGGAGAGTATTTGTTGGACTAGTATTGAAAAATAATATTACAAGAGAAGAAATTATAACACATACATCAAATACTCTTTCTCTCTTTTCCTCACTCTTACTCACATTTCTCTCCACACATACACAAATTAAACAACCTAAATCACCTATTTATACTACTCTTAAGATAGCTATGGAAGCTTGAAGAAGTTTCATACAACTCATTGCCAACTTAACCTTAACTCATATCCAACTCAATCTTATCCATAATATAACTCATGCTTAGCTTGAAGAGAAATCTAGAGAAAGAATTATCTAGAGTTACTTAACTAAATTGAACACAAATACTTCTTTACAACTCATTCATAGATTACTTATTCAAATTGAATACTAACTCTATAAGTTACTTAATCAATTTGATTACTAATTCTAACAAAATAGATTAATTAAGTTTATTATTATTATTATTATTATTATTATTATTATTATTATTATTATTATTATTATTATTATTTCAACACCCCCTCTTAAACTTAATTAATCAGTCACTCCCAATAATGCTCGCAACTCACTAAAGACATCATATTTTAACGGCTTTGTGAAAATGTCTGCAACTTGGTCTTGAGTCTTCACATACTTCAATATCACCTCCTTCTGCTCGATGCATTCTCTAATGAAATGATATCTCGTATCGATGTTTTGCTTCGATCATGAAAAATGGGATTTTTCGCCAATGCTAGTGCCGATTTATTATCAACAAAAAATTTCCGCTGTTGAAGCTTTTTGAGGTGTTTGCAGATCATTTAGCAATCTTCGTAGCCATGTTGCATGACATACACATGCAGTTGCAGCAAGGGTTATGTTTTAACTGGCTTTGGTTTTGTTGGGAAAGTTGCATTCTCAACAACTTGGGGATCAAATGGTTTGTCTCCTTTACGACTCAGCTGTTCATCCCTCATTCGTGCCAAGCTAATTGCCTCTTTTAATGATTTTGGTTTAAACATCCTAATCCCATATGCAATTTCAGGCTTAAGTCCACCTATGAACGTGCCTACCGACGCCTTCTGAGTCCATCCCCGCACCCTGTTTCTAAGCTGCTTAAACTCCCTTTGATAATCTCTCAAAGGTCTAATTTGACTTATTTGGACAAAGATTCATCAAAGTCTTCGCAATCTATTGGGCCAAAGTGGAACCATAATTCTTCAACAAAAACTTCCCATGTGACCTCCCTCTCTTCTTCTTGGTAAGTTTGGCGTAGCCATTGCCACCACTCATTAGCTTCACCTCGCAGGTGATAAGAAGCTAGGGAAACTTTCTGTGATGCTAAAGTTCCTTGATAATCAAAGAATTGCTCCACTCTAGTCATCCATTCTGTGGGATCATCTCTAGAGTATTTGGAAAATTCAAGTTTAACAAGTTTGGAGACAAATTTCGGCCTCCCTCCTTCTTGAAAATCCTTCCTGTTGACTCGAGTTTGGCTGTGATCATCAAAGTTGTTGTCAACGTTGTTGCCCCCCTCTCTAACAGGGAAAGTCATCTCTGAAAATCTTGTTATCGCCATTTCGATCCGTTGTAGTTTTTCGGTAATGCCAAGCTCTATCTTGCTCACATCGTTTTGAAGCTGACCAAGGGCTGCCTCAAGGTTAACAATTCATTCCTTATTGGTTGCCATGCTCTGATACCAAATTGATAGGTCCCAATTAGAGTAAAAGAGTTTGATAGTATTTTCTGCTTAAAGTGAGAACATAACCATAGGAATTTTTAATTAACTTCTCCTCTCTTCATTCAATTCATCCATGAATTTAAATACAAGAAGAAAATAACTACTGCTCCTTATTTTTTTGC
Organism: Croton laevigatus; assembly: GCA_949640765.1. NCBI lineage: Eukaryota > Viridiplantae > Streptophyta > Magnoliopsida > Malpighiales > Euphorbiaceae > Croton > Croton laevigatus. The sequence continues at coordinate 4,649 of CATIWJ010312913.1, forward strand.
AACCCACTAGCCCTATCCTAAAGCCACTAACCTAAAATGCTGACACTAAAATAATGGAAACAAATAATCAGTTCCTAATCTTAAGCAACAAATAATAACCCACTATATGACAAAATTACCTAAATCCTACTACCAACAGAAAGATGATAAGACCATGAAACTAGAATTCTTCATAGACCATGGTTTGACCAACGTGGCTTATCAAAATTCAATAAAATAGGCAAAATGCCTTAATGTACAAATTCAATTATCAAATTCAATGATTCCCTCGGCTAAGAGTCCTCCATCTCTATATATCATACAATTGCACAATACAAGAAATATCACATTCAAATAATCAATAATATTTATTCAAACACACACGTTTTCTAGTCTTCTAATCACATGCGGACTTGGGTAAAAAAAAATATATTATATAACAAAATAGAAAGGATAATATATATATAAGTAATCATATACACCCATGAAACTTACCCCAGAATTCGATATGAGAAACACTCTTCAAATGAACTCGAAAATGGATAAACACCTGATCACAACGACAATCCTAAATCAAATGCAAGTATGAATGCTTATGTATGACGGGAATACATGCAATCAATCCAATTCCTTAATCGCATATTCAACCAATCCAATACCAAGTTCAATTCACAAAAATACAATTTTTCAAACCGAGTTCCAAAACTGAAATACTTATTTAAAATTTGAACTAAATCAATTTACAAAAAAAATTTCAATTTAGGAAGTGAATCCTAAAAGAAACAATTTTACCAATAAATATTTACGCAACAATCCCAACGTCAAAAATTTATAAGTAATAATTCTTACATTAAAAAATTTCAATATTTTATCAAAATAAACTTTCAAACCTTATTAAAAGTACCTCAAAATTTCAAAATTTTTGGAGACTTCTAAGTCCCTCAAACCAATTGTACCATAAAACCCAAACAACACAGATATTTAACTGACAGCAGTAGAGAAATTAAATTATTTCGAAAATCAATCTATCTGAAACTCAATTCAAATATTTTTTATTTAAAACTTAACTTCCAGAACTCAAACATATAAAAATTTCAGCTGAAAAATAGTTTTCTATAATTTATTAAAAATCGTCAAAGCTATAGCAACAATATATTCAATACAGCAGTGAATTTTCCATGGCAAAATAATTATCATAATTAAAGACACCCAATGCCCAATTTAGTTACTCTAAAACCTAACATGATTATTAACATTAAATTCTAGAATCCTAATTGAAACCCGCATAAGAACAATAAAAATATCCAAATTTAATTTAGAACTCTAAATCTCAATTTTTCAATAAAACCCAATTAATTCAATTTTCATTCGATTTAAATAAAAAAAATATTAAAAAATCAACCTAATATGATCCTAATATGCTCTAACTCAATGGAAATCAAAACAATACAAAATAATTGAGAAAAACCTCAAAAACACCCAAAAACTTGAAAAGTCAAGTTGCTGGAATGAAACACAAAACGACAGGCGGGCTGGCACACAGGAGACAAAACAACATTGCTCCGTAGGCAAAACAACAATGCTTCTGTCGTAGCTCCTTTGCCAAATGACAAACCTCTCTCGCCAAAACAACAAGCGGTTCGCGTGCACCTTTGCTAAAACAACAGGCCTCTGAATTTTTGCCCAAAAATCCTATTTTTCAAGACATCCAAAATTCTAAGCCTCCAAAACACCCCCTAGACTTATTTCTCAAGTATTTATGGACAAAAACTTTTTTTAAAATTATAAAATAACTCCTTAAATAATTTTTTTAATTAATTAACCCCTAAATGCTATTTAAGCACTAATTCTAATACAATATCAATTTAGACACTAATTCTAATCCAATACAACATGCATTCACAATTAAATCTCCAATTTGAATTAATTACAAATTTTTAATTGGTAAAGTCATTAAAATATTTTAATTTATAAAAACACCAAAAGTACAAAAATAACAAAAATACTCCAGAACTCAAAAATGCAATATTATACTCAAAACGACCGTCTTGTCGTTTTAAGTATCAAATGGACATCCAAATTACAAAATTATATCTAAATAAAACATAAGGGTGCAACATAACCATTTTGCCCACAAGGTACAAAATTATCATTTTACCCTTAAACTGAATACTACCAAGGGTTTTACAGAGAATTTCTATTAATCCGATGTATTATCCAAAGCATGTAATAGCCACCTTCATTCAAACCCTTCCCCTTTGGATTTTACATCAAGTGATAGGAAACACTATTCTATCACAAAAAAGGTCCCACTAAAATCACCCAAAAGGACATCTTTTTTCTCCATTGTGCCATCACTAACACACCCTATTGTGGTGTTATTGTTCTCATTGAAAATTTACTTGAATTTGCCAATTCAAGTGCCAAGGTCCCTACAATCTCCATTTATCACTTTCCTTGCCTTTAAAGTCACTAATCTTAAAGCTAATGGAAATCGACGTTTTTCTAAGCAAGGATGAAAATATCAAACACAACCTTCGATTCACCATTCACTATCTTATTCAAGATAGTAAAATTATTAGGAGTGGGACAAATGCCTAACTTGGTAACAAACCATCCACTCAACCAATAGTTCCTCCTCCTCCCTTATCAAGACCTTCAAAGAGGCCAGGAACCTCTTCCCCTTCATCATCTTCTCCCTCCTCCAAACAAAACTCCAAGACCCTCAAAAAGATCCTCAAGTGGGTGGAGAAGATTAGAAATCATCTTGGGATCTCTTGTAGTTCTTCATCATCTTCCTCCTCATCTTCAAAGGGCTATAGTCTTTCTTCTTCTTCAGATGATGATCAACGTGAAGTGCAACCTAGAGGAGATGCCTCTTCAAGTTGGGCTCTTGTGATTCATGAGCCTCAACAAGATCAAATTTCTTTTCTTTTGTGTTTTTATGTTTTTTTAAGCTGTTTGTAATTTATATACTTTGTTTTTGTTTTTGTTTTTGTTTTTTTTTTGTTTTAGTTATGTCTTGCTTTATAATTCATTTTTTCCATTAATGAATCTTTGCTTTTATTCAATTTTAGTCTTATTTTTTATATTTTTGCCAAAAGGGAGACAAATGAGTTCTGTTTAAACAAATTCAAATCAAATTTTAACTCAAAACTCAATTTTAAAGACTTATGCATAAATTGAGGGGGAGCAATGAAATTGAGCATAAACTTAACAAATTATAATAACTTGAACACTTGCATTATCTTTTATATCAATCACAACTCAAGTAATTTCTCAAAAAATCAAAAAGGGGGAGATTATTGGGCAAAGTGCCAAAATCCCTAACTTTTGAATGCTTGACAAATTCACTTGAAATTGTTATGTACTAATGTTTTATTTAGTGTTTTTAAGTATTTTTCCAGCAAGTATGAACTATTACAAGTGAAGATGAATATTTAGTCTTGCAAAGAATTAAAGATCCTTGAAGACATCCTGATGCCTTGCACGAGATAAGTCATCTTGTGTGAGACACAAAGTCAGTTTTGCTCTAGAAGCTTGCATCTCGCGTGAGACAGAAAGTCAAATCTAGTCAGCTATGAAGAAAGATCACATCTCGCTCGAGACAGATCATCTCGCACTAGACAACAGATCAACTCACTCTAGAAGCTTGCATCTCACTCGAGATAAAAATCTGACTCTGCAGTTATTTTTCATAACGGTCACATCTTAGACAAGACCTATGCATCTCACACGAGAAATTTCAGTTAAAAGCTTCAACATCTAGTGCAATTAATGAAATGGTGATATCAGAAAAGAGCTGTTATAGACCGTTGAGAAAGTTCTATAAGTGGTCTCGCACGAGATAGGGCATCTCATGCGAGACACCAGTAAGTTCTTTAGAAAGCTCTTCAATTCATGTGGACAACGACTAGTTTATTTAAGATGGGTATAAATTTCCTTTCCTACGGCCATTAAGAGGTTGAACAACCTAAGCATTCAATAGAGCAATCAATTTTCACAACAAGCTCTTTCTTTTCATCTTCATTCATTACCTGTATTCAATTCTTTATGCTGTTATTTGTTGGATGAGCATTAAACCTAACTTTCTGAGTTGTTATAAGTTGTTAGAGTAAGCTTTAAACTCTTGGTGTGTTTCTTGTAAGATTTAAGTGTTAGCCATTAAAACACTAAGTTTAAAGTTAGCTTAGAAAACCATTTGTAATCTTTGAGAGATTAGTGAAACCCAATTCTTTCAACAATTGGAGAAGTGGACATAGGCTCGAGATTATAGTCGAACCACTATAAACCTTCTTCCTTTCATCTTTTTCAAAATTCATAAAATTCTGCCTTAGGCAAATTTTTTTAAACCAACTAATTCATTCCCCTCTTAGTTGTTGTCAGAGGACCTACAGGTACTGTTAGAAAAAAAAAAAAAAAATTATACATTGTTCTAGCACGTGACGTACACATCGCCCATGTTGTGAGTGAGCCTTTTTTTTTGTCTTATGTCCATTTTGGTTTAATAAATTTACTAAATATCCTTTTTTACCATAAATTACCATTTTTTACACTATTTTGCACATTAAGACTCTTTCAATTTTTTTTAAAATTTTTTAAGACCATATACGTGGCTAAAAAAAAAATGATAGTGGTCCTTGGACTACTTGGTCAAGCAAACATTAGTGAAGTTGTATGGTGAGAGACTCTTCTTTTATTTTTTAAAATTATTAGGGTGTGGAGTATAGACTACGGAGTTCGTTGGATTTTTACATAATTTCTTCAATTGTCTTCATAAATTAAATCATAAATAAATTTGTTCTTTTTAATTTCTAAAAAATACATTCTCTCTATCTCTCTCTTGCTTCAAGGTTAAGCAAGACTAAAAATGGGAAAAAAAAATTGTATCTTTTAGGTCTTGTTTATGAAACATCTAGTTCAATAAAGTCAGAATCCAAATTATTATTACAAAATTTTTAATTTTTAGTGATGTGGAGATAAATTTAGAAATAATATCTAAATGTTATAATGCACGATGATTGGTGTATGGAAATATTAAAAGTGTAAAACCTTGTGCTAAATAAAGTATCGACAAATCTTCAAATCACTATTATTAGAGAGATTAAACTATTAAATTGTAGTAGTAATTCAAAATAATGAAACATTTTTCACACGAATGTTTAGTTTGATAATAAGTGTGTATGTAATTAATTTGAGTAATTAAGTGGTGGAATTCAAAATAACTATACAATTTTGACCTATAAGTCATTCTCATGGCCTTGGATTTGGGTGGCATGGAATTTTTACAAAAATTTCACATCTTGCTAAATATTAAGAAGTTTGGAAGTATGAGAAGACTTGCACAAGTCTGTAAAATAGTGACGGATTTTGCAAATTACATGCTCATGCATTAGGTTACATTCATGTTAAGACTATTTTAAATACTTTTTTAAAAGAGAAGAAGAGGTTTTATTCCAATGGGTTATGAAAAGAACTTTTATAATAAATTTATTTTTTTAAAAAAATCTACATATTATTTTTTATAATATATATATATATATATATATATATATATATATATATATATAATTATGATTTAAATATAATTAAATATTGGTAGAATAAATTTAAAATATATTCTATTAAAAATAAATAAATTTAATTTATATTTTATTAGACATAAAAATAATTAAATATTATTTTTTAAAAAATTTCTATTTGATTTATAGTTATATTTTTAAAAAATTAAATCATGTGGTAATAAAAATATTATATTTAATTTACATTTTATAAAGAATAAAAATATTGAATTGTTAATACTAATTTATATACTGTAAGAAAATCATATTTTACCCTAAAAAAATTCATGTTTAACATTTGGACGCCATTAAAATTTTTCCTTTTTAACAAAACGGCTTTAAAATTTGTATTACTTATCTTAATTCTAATAAAAATTTGAGGTCAATGGACCACATTATCACCATATTATTTGAATACATGTGTGCTAGTTTTTCATTAATCATAAGATGAAAAATGTTACGCATATTTTAGTAACACTGTTACACTACAGACAAACGCACACATTTATATAACATTTAATGTCATCCATATATATATATATATATATATACTTCCCCATGATATTAGAAGTAACATTTATATTTTAAATCTTGATTTAATTAATATGAGTAACTATACACAATCTTCTGGTTTGATTCATTATAGAACGAGTTTCACTTATCGGAATAATAATTCTCTGTGAGTTGCAGGAACGTAGCTAAGCCTCGTCTAGTTTGGGCCCCATGCCGTGGTCGGTGGTCTTGAAGTTGGAAGTCATGCACCCGCCGTTTGAGATTCCATTCCGGCTACCCCTATTTGTGCGCTTAGATGCCATAACAGGAAGAAGGTTTTCATTGTGTTTTTAGCAAGAATTAAAACCTTATCTCTTATCTCCTTATCTGTTCGTTACTTCTTTTAATCAGATTCAAAGACTAAATCCGAATTTAATTAAAATACAGCCAAACTCCATCTTATCCCTCCACAGACTGCCTATAAATACAGTTGCTGTCTCATATATTGAATACTTTTGCAACCCAAAATTTGCAAGACAGCTTCTGATTTTCTACTCTATAATTTCCGAATTTTCCCTTAAAAATCCGAAGATTTTTTCCTTCTTGTTTTCGTTGGGCAGTCTCTAGTTCTAGGGTCCGGTGATAAGCTCTGCTCGCGGTTGTGTTCGCTTACACTCTCGCTGTTGTATCCTGGGTGACAGTTGTCTAGCACGGACAAATCTCGTCTTAAGGAGACTGTTCATACAGGCCTCAGCTGTTTCGATTCCTTCATCCTCTTCTCTTATGGTTAAAGGTTTAATTTTAGTTTGTTGGTAATCTATTACTTATTTCGTTTATTATTTCTTCATTGTAATATTCTGCAATTCTAATCAATAAAGTTTATTCATTTATTTATTTCTGTGCTAACCGGTTTCTAATAGGTTTAACATAATATATATATATATTGCAATATTTTGACTTGCAGTTTAAAAAAAAGATTGATTTTAGTTTATCTAATAATATGGAATTTTTTTTTTTCATTTGGAATTGTAAAAGAAGTTCAAATATAAATGTTTCAGATTCTTTTCTATTTTATTTTCATTTAAAATTATTAAAATTACTGTAAAATTTAGTTGAATCTAACAAGGTTAATTTGGATATTCAATTTGTGCTTTTTATAGTTAATCTAATATAAGATCAATAAGAAATATTGAATTTTTTTATATTTCGAATTGTATAAAAAAAAGTACAAAATCTGTATAATAATCGTATATTAGTTGTGCAAAAACTATACTATGAAAAAAAAAATACACTGTTTGAGCGCGTGATGTACACATGCACCTGTGTTGTAAGTGGGTTCTTTTTTTTTTTTGTCTCATATCCATTTTGGTTTAATAAATTTGCCGAGTATTCTTTTTTACTATAAGTTGCCATTACATTAGTTTGCGCAAAGAGTTTTTTTTTCAAATTTTTTCTATTTTTGAGTCCATATCCATGGGGGAAAAAAATGATAGTGCCCCTTGGTCAAGCAAACATTTCATCTATTAGTGAAGTTGTGTGGTCAGAGACTCTTCTTTTATTTTTTTTAAAATTATTAGGGTGTGGGGTATAGACTATGGAGACTATTCCAATCGTTTCATGGATTTTTTACATAATTTCTTCAATTGCCTTCATAAATTAAATCATAAATAAATTTGTTCATGTTAATTTCTAAAAAATACATTCTCTATCTCTCTTGCTTCAAGGTTAAGCAAGACTAAAAATGAAAAAATTATATATATATGTCTTTTAGGTCTTGTTTGTGAAACATCTAGCTCAATATGTCAGAATTCAAATTATTATTATAAAATTTTCAATTTTTAGTGAAGTGGAGATAAATTTGGAAATAATATATAAATGTTATAGTGCACAATGATTGGTGTATGGAAATATTAAAGTTGTAAAACATTGTTCTAAATAAAATATTTACAAATCTTCAAATCACTATTATTAGAGAGATTAAAATATTAAATTGCAGTAGGAATTCAAAATGATCACACATTTTTTACACGAATGTTTATGATAAGTGTGTACGTAATTAATTTGGGATAATAAAGTGCAGGAATTCAAAATAATTGTACAATTTTGACCTATTGGTCATTCTCATGGCCTTGGATTTGGGTGGCACAGGATTTTTATAAAATTTTCACATCCTACAAAATATTAAGGAGTTTGGAAGCCTGAGAAGACTTGCACAAATTTTTAAATAGTGAAGAATTTTGTAAATTCCAAGCACATGTGTTAAAAAGTAGTTAAATTCTTTTTTTTTTTAGAGAAAAGAAGAGGTTTTATTCCAATGGATTATTGAAAAAAAAAAAAAGAACTTTTATAGTAAATTTATATTTTATAAAAAAAATCTACATATTATTTTTTTATAATTTATGAATTTATTCTACCAATATTTAGTTATACTTTAATCACAATTAATTAAACGTATATTATAGTAAGATATACTATTATAATTCATACTTTTTTTAATCAAATTTAAAATACATTCTATTAAAAATAAATAAATTTAATTCATATTTTATTAGACATAAAAACAATTAAATATTATTTTATTAAATATTTCTATTTGATTAATAGTTATCATTTTTTTTTAAAAATTAAATCTTGTTGTGAGAAAATATTATATTTAATTTAAATTTTATAAGGAATAAAAATATTGAATTCTTAATAGTAATTTATATACTAAAAAAATTTTCATGTTTAACATTTGGACGCTATTAAAATTTTTCATTTTTAACAGAATGACATTAAAATTTTTATTACTTATCTTAATTCTAATAAAAATTTTAGGTGAATGGACTACATTATCTCCATATTTTTCGAATACAGGTGTACTAGTTTTTCATTAATTATAAGATTAAGAATGTTACAGACAAACGCACACATATATACTACGTATAACATTTAATGTCATCCTATGAATAGTAAAACATATAAACGCACACATATATAAAATATTTTCTCCATGACATTAGAAATAATATTTATATTTTAAATCTTGATATAGTGCTTTGATTCATTAAAGAGTGAGTTTCATTTATCGAAACAATAATTCTTGTTGAGTTGCAGGGACATAGCCAAGGCTGGTCTAGTATGGGCTTGGATCCCACGCCATTGTCAATGACCTTGAAGTCGGCAGTCATGCCTCCGCCGTTTGAGATTTCATTCCGGCCGTCCCTATTTGTGCACTTAGATGCCATTACTAGAAGAAGATTTTCATTGTGTTTAGCTAGAATTAGAATTAGTAACTTGAGTTTTCTTTCTTTCAATTTAAATTTGAGACTGATTTTTTTAATTATTCATTCTTTTTGTATTTTTTTTTTTACCTGTTTTATACATTGGCTTAACATAATTTATATATATTTTTTTTTCAAAGCCATCTGTTTACTTGCAGCTTCAAAGAAGAATGGTTAATTTTGGCGTATCTAATAATATGAAAATTTTTTTATTCAGAATTGTAAAAAAAGTTCAAATATAAATGTTATAATTTATTTTTTATTTTATTTATATTTAAAATTATTAAAAGTAATGTAAAATTTAGTTGAATCTAACAAGATTAATTTGGATATTAAATTTGTGCTTTTTTATGTTAATCTAAAATAAGATTGCTACGAAAAATTGAATTTTTTATATTTAAAATTGTATAAAATATGTACAAAACTTGTATAATAATTTTATAAAAATTGTACATTAGCTGTATAAAAACTGTACTCTGTTCAAAAAAAAGTGTACACTGTTTGGCTACGTGAACGTACGCACGCGCTTATGTTGTGAGTTTTTTCTTCTTTTTTTTTTCATTTTGGTTTCATAAAACTATAAGTTACCATTTTTTTACTAGTTTGTAAAAAGAGGTTCTTTTCCAATTTTTTTCTATTTTTGAGACCATATCCATGGAAAAAAAGAAATGATAGTGGCCCTTGGTCAAACAAACATTTTATCTACTAGTGAAGTTGTGTGGTGAGAGACTCTTCTTTTATTTTTTAAAATTATTAGGGTATGGGGTATAGACTACGGAGACTATTCCAGTTGTTTCATGGATTTTTACATAATTTCTTCAATTGTCTTCATAAATTAAATCATAAATAAATTTATTCTTGTTAATTTCTACAAAATACATTCTTTCTATATATCTCTTGCTTCAAGGTTAAGCAAGACTAAAAATGACAAAAAAAAAAATTGTCTTTTTAGTCTTGTTTATGAAACTTCTAGTTCAATAAGTCAGAATTCAAATTATTATTACTAATTAGTAAAGTGGAGACAAAGATAAAAATAGCATATAAATGTTATAATGTATTGGGATATGAACCTAAGTCCCACATTGAAAAAATAAGGAAGAGTCACCTTGAATATAAGTTTCCATCTAACTCTATTAGTATGAAACTTTTTAGGAGGAGGACAAAAATAAATCCATGTAGACTTGGCCTAAAACGGACAATATCATACTAATGTGAAGTTTTTTGTGGTGTTCGCAGTCCCAACAAGTGGTATCAGAGCCCAAGTTCGAAAAAGGAGCAGGTGGTGGACTGCGTTGTGTGTGGGAAGGCCCCTCGGTGTAACCTTGCGATTAGAGATCTGTGTTCGATAACTTGTGTCGAAAGTCTTCCTGATATAGCGGTGGTCAGGCAGTGTGTCCCGTTGGATGACAAACGGCAGTACAAAAACGAATGGAACGGATTATCGCTAGAGGGGAGGATCATGAGCAGCTGTGGGCCATGTGCAGCTATGTGGTCCTTGGTTTGAGGGGAGGATTAACGGGATATCAACCCAAGTTCCACATTGAAAAAATAAGGAATAGCCACTTTGAATATAAGTGTCCATATAACTCCATTAGTATGAGGTCTTTTAGGAGGAGCCTAAAAACAAATCCGTGCGGACTTGACCCAAAGCGGACAATATCATACTAATGTAGAGTTTTCGGTGGTTTGGTATATGGAAATATTGAAGATCTAAAACATTGTTCTAAATAAACTATCTAAAAATCTTCAAATCAATGTTATTAGAGAGATTAAAATATTAAATTATAGTAAGAATTCAAAATGATCATATATTTTTCGCACAAATGTTTAGCCTGGTGATAAATGTGTATATAATTAATTTGGGGTAATTAACTGTTGGAATTCAAAACAATTATATAACTTTGATCTATTGTTTATTCACATGGCCTTGAATTTGGGTGGCACATGATTTTTATAAAAAATTTCACATCCTACGGAATATTAAAGAGTTTGGAAGCTTGAGAAGACTTGCACATATCTTCAAATAGTGACGGATTTTGTTAAGACTATTTTAAATCTTTTTTTCAGAGAGAAGAAGAGGTTTTATTCTAATGGGTTGTGGAAAAAACTTTTATAGTAAATTTTTATTTTATAAAAAAAATCTACTTATTATTTTTTA
>CATIWJ010312959.1:0-24280 GCA_949640765.1 Croton laevigatus
ATAGAATATTAGGTTTTGAATTCTGATTTATTTCATTCTTGATTTTACAATTCTGGCATAACAATTTAATTTAGGTGTTTTCTGATAAAAGCCTAGGTTGAATTGTGGGTTTAACTTGTTTCCTGATAGGAGAGTTATTAAGCTATGTTTTAATTTATGCGATTCATGTTCTAACTTTCCGGATAGGAGTTAGGCACGAATTGAGAATTTATTTCCTGATAAGATAAATTGGCCTTAATTAAAAAAACCTTCCAATCTCAATTCTGATGTTTTGTTATTAATCGTGCATCCTGATAAGTCAAGGGGAGTGTAGATCCTAACCTCTCAAACATATATTTTCTCTTTAAAAGTTGTTCATTCGCTTTATCAATTTAATTTTGTTTCTCAAATAATAGTTATAGTAGTAGTGAAATTGGCTTCCAAACTTTGGTCTCTTAGGATACGATATCGGGACTCTAAGTCCTATATTATTTGATCAACTAGTACACTTACTAGTATTGCTAGGACACATCACTGCTAGTGTTTTACACCGGCGGCGACCCTCTTTTCTGTTTTTTTTATGTTTCTTTTTAGTTTTCTTTTTTTTAAAAAAAAAAAAATATATTTTTTTGGTAGTTTTTTTCAGTTTCTTAGGTTTCATGCTCTAAGACTTGTCCTTCTATTTTTTAGTATGATGGAGTAGTAAATCTACAATGTTTAGAGAGTTTTCATTATTTGTTTAGTAGATTTGTTCTTTTTAGAGTCTTAATTTGGTGTTTTTTCTTCTTCCAATGAGTTTTCAAGCGGTATTTACTGGTGTTGGAGGTATTGCAGCGCATGTAGTTTATCTCTCTCATAGCTGACTTTTATTTGGAGGAGTTCAAAAGTACTGGCAAAGCAATATTCAAATCTAGAGGGAGTTTCAAATCTCTCTTTTTCTTTTTTAGATTTAAATATTGTATGAGTTGTTATATGAATCTTGTGTTATTGGCTTAATTTAATGTACCTTTCATCAATGAAAATCCAATATATTTGTTAAAAAAGATATAAGTTAGGGACGGAATAGTGATCTATAATCAGCATGTAAGTACATTTGCCATTAAAATATACTATACATTTGCCATTAAAATATACTTTTTGCTAACCAGACTTTTGTTAGTTAGAATGGAACATGAGATTCATGTTCATGGCATCTCAAGGCCAAATTTTGAAAAAGAGAAAAAATATTCCATAAAAATGGCGCTGCTAACTTTAATGTTGAAACAGCAGGGAACATATGCATTTCATGAAACTAGAAAAAAAATTCTATACATTTTGAGTGACATGGCAACTCCTTTTTCTTCATAAATACATGCAGGGATTGAAAATTTCTGAAGTTGCACCAAGATTTTACGATCTTATTGATTGTCTAACCTCTACACTGAATAAATTCAACCCACTACAGAAACTGACAGTCTTCAAAAATTCTGCATAATTCCGTATGGCATGATGACACCGCCTTTAGCCTTTTTGAGTCTAATTGGACAAGCAAGAGCATCAAGTTCCTGAAATGGTGCAACCCCAGTATATATCTTACATTTATTTCGCTGTTAGAGACTCCTGCAAGCTGTTTTTCTTCTATGCATGGAGAACTAAATCCATGCTTGAAATTAAGACGTTGATATTCAAAAATTGGTATCAGTATTCACAAAAATGATGTACTCCCTAATTTTCAATGCGACCCAGGCCATTGTCTGAATATAATGCTATGTTCACTAACACTTTCTCCTGCTAATCTCCTCATTCTCCGCCACAACCGTTTGCCTCTACCCGTTCCCAATGGTCCTGAACTTGAGTATCTTCTGAATGATCCAGAAGCCCCTCTTCCATACCTTACTGATGTACTGAACAAACCTGGCATCGGTAATCCTCTCTCTACGTCTGGTTCAGAATCATAATCAGGTACCAAGTTTTGGTTTTTGAAAGGACAATGGAGCTCTCCTGATCCTGCACTGACTTCAGCATCCATATCCATGGATAAATTCCGGCTGGAACTTCCTGAACCTACTTCTTTTGCTTCATCACATTCATTACATACTAGCTTTAAGGCCTGTACAACCTCGCCCATAAAAGGACGATGTGAGACCTCTGGTTGCACACACATTGAAGCAATTGCTGCTACTTTGGCTACACTGTCGAAAGGGACATCAGCTCCTAGACATGGGTCGATAATCGTCTGCAGCCCTTCCTTACTTGTTAAAAGTGGACGAGCCCATGCAACTAAGTTCTCTTGTCCTGGTGGTTGTGACATGTCCACTGGTTTTCGTCCAGTTAGGAGTTCTAGAAGGACAACACCATAGCTATATACATCACTCTTTACTAGAAGATGACCAGTCATTGCATATTCTGGAGCCACGTATCTAACAAAAATTTATCAGAAATTTCAATTCAAATTAGTAACGGTCTGTAAGGCCTCATTCTTGATGAGTGGAACTGATGAGATATGAAAAAATAAAAAAAAAACCATAGCAGAATTTCTCACCCAAAAGTTCCCATTACACGGGTTGATATGTGTCTGTTCTCCTCATCCATGGCAGTTCGAGCCAAACCAAAGTCAGAAACTTTTGGTGTGAAATCATGTTCCAACAAGATGTTGCTAGACTTGAAGTCCCTGTGTATGACACGGGGACTCGAATCCTCATGTAGATAAGCCAGACCTCGAGCTGCACCAAGTGCTATCTTGATCCGTGCATCCCAATCAAGTGGAGTAGATCCTCCATCAGTCCCTGGCAGATAGACAAAAAAAAAAAAAAAGACCTATTAACCATTGTTGGAAAATGAGCAAATTTCTCCCCCAACATGAATGATTGGAGGAAAAGCGCAATCCTACCATGTAAATGAGACTCCACACTGCCATTTGGTATGAGTTCATATACCAAACAGCGTGCATGCTCCTCTGTACATATCCCAATCAACTTGACCAGATTTCTATGATGAAGACGGCTAAGCATTTCAACCTCTGCCAAGAATTCTCGACTGCCTTGATGATCATCTCTCTTCAGAATTTTTACAGCAACTTTGGTCCCATCTTCAAGAATACCACTGTAAACACGCCCAAAACCACCTTCCCCAAGTACTCTTGAAGCATCAAAGTTATTTGTAGCTCTCTCTATTTCACTTATACTGAATGTCTTAGCTGATCCTGCATAGGGTGCAATGCTAGATCCAAATGACAATGAAGCAGAACTGAGACCACTTCCAACCAGCGACCCAGTAGTACCTAAAAAAATTACAAGAAGCCTTCCATATCAGGAAAAAGGATGCAGAACTGAAGACTTCCATTGCCAGGTTGCGATAAACTATGTATACTTACTACACCATAACAAAGGAGGTTTAATAAACATAGATATTACCTGATGGTTTTGTAATGGAAGGTGGCAAAGGCTGTGGACTAGGTCTTGGTTGACTCCTGTCGCTTCTACGCCTAACCACCAAAACCCATGCAACAGCAGAGCATAAAACTAGTGCTACTGAAGCTGATAGGGCAATAATAGCAATCATGCCACCACCAATCCCCTTTTTTTGTTTCCTTTTCCGTATATCAACCCCAAGAGGTTTTATTTTCCTTCCATTGTTGCCTGAATATGGCCCGTCATCTATTATAGAAATGTCAGAAGCTGAAGGAGGAGATGGAGGTAAACCTATAGAAAAGAATTCAAGATTAATTTCTGGTATAAAATTATATTAGAAAATAAAAAGGCCGTGCAATTAACTTTTTATACCTGGATACCGCACGTATATTACATCATAATCACCAAAATCTGAAGTTTTTATTACTAATTGTTTATGCCAGAATCTGTGAAAAGTCAAAAGGGCAGTGGTGTTGTCAAATCTTTCCCCGAGGGGAACCAAGTCAATGAGGACAATGGTCTTCTCTGGTTGCTGGCTAGCAGCATTGGCACCCATAATTCTGACTTGACTTGGGTTCATAAAGACACCAGCAGCAATTTCTTGAGCAAGCTCTGAAACCAAAGGGAAAAAAGTATACAATGCAACACTAAGGCGCAGTCCAACTTGCATAGGCAAAACACAGCCACAAGGTGACCCAGGTGGGGTATTTGTGTAAGGATCTGTGCAAAGTGTTGCTGAACAATCTACAGATAAAATCAACCAATGTATCACATTTTAGCAAAGTGGAGAGCATAAAAGGAGCAACAAAATGAATAAAAATAAATAACACTAGATGCCAACTGAACCTGTTTTACATACCTTCATTAGGAGGTGGAGGTGGGAATGCTTGAATTTTTGGAGGAAGGAGCGTTTGCGAAGTCCTTGGTGAAGACCGAGGTGGAGAAACTTTAGGGGGGACAATGGGCACTTAGAAGCAAACACAATTAACTTATAAGCTCTTAAGATACAATAAGTAGAATAACTGAAAAGGAAACAGGAAGCAATGTTAGTTATTATTACTTTGGTTCCAGCCAGATGCTACTGTCGGAGATGGTGAAGGAGCAGGTGAGGCACTGGTCAATGGTTTATGAATGGGGTGATGTGCTCCAGAAGCTGAAGATCCTGCCATACAGAAACTGCATTAGAAACTGAAATGACCAGATCCCTGATATGAACGTGGAGTAATAAAACATTCAGAACATGGTACCTGGACTAACAGGTGTAGGAGCATAGTGTGATTGCCTGTTTGTCGGAACAGAAATTGGAGATATTACCGGACCTGCAAAATAACACAAAAAGAAAGGAAAACTGGATCCGTTAACAGCTGGTAAACCACAAATAACTATCGAGACAAAAATTCCTCTATCAAGAAAAGTAGACCTTGGTGTTTTGATGAAGGAGGAGATACTGCAGGAGCAGGGTTTTTGATTTTGGCCCTTGCATGGTGCTGCTTATCAAATGGGATAGAAGGTGAGTATGCAGGAGTGAGGTTATCTGTATTTAGAGGAGAAGGAGATGGCAATGAAGGAATAGGAGCATTATTAGTGCCTGCTGTTTCATTGCGTTCTGTAGGTGCTCCAGCAGAAAAGGAACCTGCAATTATTGAATAATATTACTGTCACTATTTTATCATTTATTGATTTGGTAAAGCTCTGAAGTTTAAAAAAGTATACCCTTGGTTGGTGAATGGTTTACAGGTGGTAAGGTCCTTGTGGTTTCATCTGGGGGTGAAGCAACAGGACTTCGATCTTCTGTGCTTGGGGGTGGAGTTGATCCATGAGAGAAATCAGGACCTGCAATCCAGAAGTACAAAAATGAAATACATAACAATGGCTGTCAAAACATATTATGCCTAGTCACTTTCAAATGTGTCCTTGATATTTTTTATGATCATGGAAAAAAGCCATAAGCTTACCAATGGTAACCAAAAGCAAGTCACAGTAAGGAACTTTTTAAGGATTTATTAAAGTTATGGCCTTTCAACTCAATGCCTATAGCACTAAAGTGCAAATGTAAAGAAATATGAAAAAGAAAAACTAAAATCGGTTGCAAGATTGAAATAAGCATATTGAATGGTTTCAGCTTTCAACATCTAACATACAACCATTTAAATGTGAAACTGGACTTCAAGCAGCTCTCTTAAGTAGAACCAGGAAATGTGGAAGGTGAATCTTCTGAATAATAGAGTAGATTGCGAATAAAAGGAACTGCTTTTTCAAAATAAAACAGTTAACAACTAGATGAATTTGAGTTTTATATTAACAAAAAGGAAATTAGTTCATAAACTCTGATACATGCAGCATTACATACCAGGTGACACAGGTGGAATTATTGCTGGTGCAATGGGATGAACGGGTAACTGGCTTCCTCCTGATTTCCTTGGTGGAGATGCAGCTGATGCCATATTTTGGAGAAAGAAAATAAAAATGGAATCCATTGGAGGATCAATTATGCACAATCAAACACTGATTCTATACCTGGGACAATAGATTTTGCTGGAGGACTGCTACTGAATGATCCATTTCTGTGAGCACTTGGTGGTGAAATTTCAGGAACACTTGGGTGGATGATTGGTGAAATTTCAGGAGCAATTGTGGGAATAACTGGTGATGTTTTAGGTGCACTGATTGGCAAAGTCTCAGGTGCACTAGGGTGGACAACAGGCGAAGTTTTAGGTGCACTTCCATGGACAACAGGTGTAGTTTCAGGTGCACTTGGATGAACAACCGGAAAAGATCCAGGTGGACTTGGATGGATGACTGGCAAAGATCCAGGTGGACTTGGATGGAAAACAGATGAAGTTTCAGGTGCACTTGGATGAATGAAGGGCAAAGTCTCAGGCGCACTTGGGGGAACAGTTGGGGAATCATGTGGTGTATTCTTTTTGGGTGCTGTATCTGAAACCACATATAATGAAATAAAAAAAAATAATAATAAATTAGAACCAAAGGTAACCTGAAAATGTAAAGCACAACAAAATTCAGAAAGTTGTGAATGTAGTTGACCTGGCACAGACGCAGGAGGGTGTCCAATTTTTTCCTTTGTCTGAGCATCGGGCGGCATGGATGGTTCATTTCCTTCAACAATCAAGGGGGAAGGTGCTGGGTTGTATGGTGGCGATACAACTGGAACATTTGCTGAAAAGGGTGGTACATTTTCTCCAACATTCGGAGGTGGACTTGTCGTATCATTATGTGCTACTGGCTGGCTAGGTGAAGAGGACGGCACCAGCCCTCTATTTTCCTGGGGCAATGGTGCAAGAATCGGAGGTGGTGATGCAAGTGGAGGATGTAAATCTGACCCTGTATTATAGAAGGCAGATTATTATTTCAACAATCTGAGTATTATTTAACAATTGAAACTTGAAAGGACATTTTATGCAACTTACCATTTGGTTGAAATATTGGGCTTGGCACATTGGCTTTTATGGTAGCTGGTAGTCCTCCAGTAGGAGAAATCTCAGGAAAAATTGCTGGAGACGGGGATATATTTTGTCCTGGAGAAGATGAAAAAATAACAAACTCAAAGCAACAACTATTTATCTGTTAATTCTTGCATGTCTAGCAAAATGAATTTGTATTAATTCATAACGCTTCTTTGTCAAGCTTGCAAAATATTATTTTCTTATGAGATTAACATTTTCATATTTCACAATCTTGGGAATATGATAAACTTCTAAGTCCTTTTCTCATATATACAAACAAAATCAGGACGACACCCCATAGTCTTAGAAAAATTTCTCTTAAACAACTGAATTTATCCAATACACCAACATAATGAAAAATGTGTTTCGCTTGCACAAATCCCAAATTAATGCTTATGTGTTTCCTGAATTAATTTGTTCTTCCATATATGAAACAACTGCTTCTCATATAAGCTTGTGCTGAAGCAGAAGACCAAGAAGTCTGAGGTGGAACTAAGAAGAACCCAAATTTTGTTTTATAGCCAATAATACAGATTATTGTAGATACCAGTTTTCAAGGGTGTCTCAAATCCAATGAATTGAACCCAGAAGTTGAGATAACAAACATATATCAGCAAACGCAGAGAAGTAAAGTTTTGAGATCAGTATGGATTTTCACAGTCCAAATTGAACTAATGCAACTCTATTAGTTTTGTTATGCTCTATGAATAAAATAAAACGAACATATAATTCAAAACAACAAGCATACGCAGTTTATTCAAACTAACTTTGGTGTTAAGAAATTTTCATCAACCCAAATCATCAATATATCATATGATTACAAATCTAATTTAAAAACTTGAACTTGCTAATCTTAACAACTAGCAGGTAGAATTCTAACAAAGTAGAAGAGAATAAAAGACAAAATTACCTGTAGATCCTTGGACAATAAAAACAAAAGCAATGGCACAAAGTTTCACCAGCTGAAAAATGGCTGGCACCACCGCACCCATCCCATAAAGCAACAAACAAATCTCACAGGCCCCTCAATGATGGTAAAGAAATTTATTTTTCTATTATGCTTTTTTATAAAGAAGTAAACAAAACAACCAAAAATTGAAATTTTTATTGTATTAAGGATACTTGAAGCAACATCAAGGAGGAAGTTAGATTAGCAAATAATTTTGCAGTTTAAAGGAAGCCCAGAATTGGCTTTCGGAAGAAAAAACCAGGGAATGTTCAAAGCTTGTAACTTTGTACACTTCTGAAACTGCCATGAAAGAAAATTGAAACATTTTCACTAGCATGGGTTACCATTAAAAACCCAATTAAAGTTAAAACTTGAAACCAACAAAAAAACAAAGATATTAACATATAACCCCCAACGCCCCCTAATGTTTCCTGTAACTGGCTGCTTTAAGAGAGAGAGGTTTGGCAGTTTTGTCGTGGGGACAAAATTTGCAGAGACATGGAGGAGGATATGGTTAAGAGAAAGCGAAAAAGGTGAGTGGGAAGTTAATGTTATTGTTAAGCAGTATTATTATACTTTAATGAAATCTTAAGTGGGAAATTAAAATGTTACTTTCTTAGTAGTATTATTTTAATTTTAAATGCAGAGTTAAGGGTTGAAATTTAGTAATTTTTGGAATTGTTTACTTGAATACTATTAATACAGTTGCTTGACTCTTAATTGTTTGTTGCTTGATTTTGTATTTTGATCCTTGAAAAGATTAGATGGTGACTCTTTTGAGAGAGATATTTCAAGAATTTTGACACATCCTCTTGGTTTTTTCTAATATTATTATTATAAGGGTAAATTAATTTGTTTAGTTGTAAGTAGAGGTATCATAACCTTGGGGTAACTAAAGGTAAAAAAAAAAAAAGTAGAGGTATCATAAGAGTATAATCTAAGTTAAAGTTTTCCTATAATCAGAATTCAGAAGGATCATGTGAATGATTCCTTCATTTACCCTTTTCTTTTTGCTCTACAAAATTTTGAGTCAATGGTTTTTAACTAATATATATTTTTTTTTTTCTAACATAGGTAGACATACTTATCCAGTTAGCATATTAGTATAATTAGCAACACTCAAATTCAGGATCTTAGCTTAGGGTGGGGAGAGGTTTTTAACTAATAATAATGAAGGGAAGAATATTGGATTAGGATTTTGGTATGTGAATTTTTCTTTTTCAACTCTAAACTCAAATTTGTTAGAGATATTTTTTAATCTACCTCCAATAAATTATTAATTTGTTTAAAAAGTTTGTTATCCTAATTGTTACTTCAATTGTAAATCCACTAAATTTATAAAATATGGATGGAGGAGGGTCAGGTGAAATTATAATAAGTTGAAGAAGAGAACGAAAGCAGCTCAATTGATAGAGCATTGGCATTCAAAATCAGAAGTTTAAAGTTCGAATCTCACTCCCTTTCTCTATGGGAATTAGGATATATTACCTCCGTATTTTTCATTTCTTTACGTTTGCTTTTCACCAATATCAATAAAATCAACTTTTCACCAATACCAAAACAGAAATAATAATAAATAATTACTAATTTTCTAAAAAATTTACTTTTTCACCAATATCAATAAATAAATAATAAAAAAAAATTACAAAACTTACCATAAATGGAAATGTAAACAATCCAAAAACACACTAAAAAATGGAAACGTAAAGAAATGAAAAACACGGAGGTAGTATTTGTTAAAAAAAAAAATAATAAGTTGAAGAAGAGGAATATTATATAAAAGCAAAAGGAAATTTTAATACCAAAAATTGATCGCACATCTCACCTGTCATTATTTCTTTAAGAAAAATAAAATAGGAGTGCTCATATTCCTAACATAATCAATTAGCTGCCCAACTTTTGGTTGGTGGAAAAGACTAAGCAGCCACGTGAATACTTACTTAAGTCTAATTATTATTATTATATCTTAACTATATTTTATTATAAAAGAGAGGTATGACTAAAAATTTTAGATCCTCTCCTCTCAGTATTCTATTAATTTTTTATTTTCAATTTAATTGATTGTAAATCGTTTGTAACTTCTCCTCTTCTTCTTTTTCTATTTATTTAAGCTCCAACTGTCTTTTCATTTTTTACATTTTATAATCACTTTTAATTTATTTCATCCAAATTTAACCTAAAATTCTTATCAAAATAATTTTATTCTATATATTTTTTTTCTTTCTATTGAGTTCAATTTTATTGTTGATAGTTATATTATGTCATGTTTGAAGTTTTGCTATAATGAATATGAATTTAGTATAGGATGCGAACTTTTTGTTTTTAAAATCCTTTTTAACAAAATTTTCTGAACTTAATTCTGATTTCTTTACCAAATTATGTAACAAATAGTAATATTAAACAATAAGGGAATAACCACCTAGCCTAGTGGCTAAGCGTGGTGCCTAATGACCCTGAGGTCGTGGGTTCGAATCCCATTGCGAACAAGGAAGTATCCCAGTGGTAGGTGATCTCCTTACCAAGCCTCAGTGCTTGAGTTCGATTCGCACTTCCCTCTCCCCTCTAGATATAGAGTAGAATAGATGTATCTTTGTCAAAAAAAAAAAAAGAGACACATTATTATTACCTATTTTATATAACAATCTTGCTAGTTAATTTAATTATTCTTTCTTTATTTTTTTTAAAATTATATTTTCTTGTTTATTATAGAGTTAATGAATTGGTATAAAACTGTATATTACACAATATAAAACACTATCTTTGACGAAATATGATATCATTTAGTTCAATTTGTTGGAGTTTTCAAAAAGTGTTTTTCTTAAAAAGTTTATTTGTTCAAAATTTATTTTTCAAAAATTATAATTTAAAATTGTTTAGTATTAAAATTAACTTTTCGGAGATAGATTTTTTTTTATATTTTAAAAGACAATAATATACATAAATTTAAATTAATAATATTTTGATAAAAATGTTAAAAAAATAATTTACCTGAGTTTGCCAACACTTTAAAAGTTACAACTTTTGGTACTTATCTCTAACCAAATACTACCCAATGACAATTTTTTTAGTATATTTCTCTCTAACTAACCATCGCCTAATAGCATGTTATATATATATATTGTAAATGTAATTGAATCCCAATTTTATTTTTATTTTATTATTGGAAGATTTTACTACTTTATTAATTTCGCGCTAATGTGAAAGAACATATTTTTCTACAAACATGGGGTTAGGTATTTTATGGCCTATCGTTTAGAATATTATGCCCAATTGCTCTTATTTGGGGTGTGAAATGTTTAGATTAATCTTTTAAATATTATATTATCCCAAAATAATATTTAAAAGTTATAAAATAGAAAAATAATTTACTAATACAATTGTTTGTGTGGAAATTTACACAATAATTTGATTTATTCTAATGATAACAAAATTGTATTCCAATAATATTTTAAAATATTATTTTTTTCTTACATATTT
The DNA here is from genome assembly GCA_949640765.1 of Croton laevigatus. Taxonomy (NCBI): domain Eukaryota; kingdom Viridiplantae; phylum Streptophyta; class Magnoliopsida; order Malpighiales; family Euphorbiaceae; genus Croton; species Croton laevigatus. The sequence continues at coordinate 11,259 of CATIWJ010312959.1, forward strand.
CACATGAGGTTACCCGTTGTTAGGTTATAATATTTTTTATTTTATAATTTTAATAATTATTTATATTATAGTTATAAAATTATTATTTATTATTTTAAAATTTTAAATCTTTCCAAATTTTTATACTTTATTCAAAATAGTAGAAAAATATATTATGTCAAAATTGAAATAAAATCTTAAAAGTTTCAGGGAATATAAATAAATTAAAAAATAATTAATCCGCAATAATAAACTATATAAATAATAGTAAAATAATTGATTTGATAATTTTGGTTTGAAAAAGATGAGAACAATTGATTTAATAAATTTGGTTTAAAAAAGTAATTAACAGTTATGTTAAATTAAATTTTGTATCATGGATGAAATCAAAAATTAAATTTTTGAAGATACTCTCATTTTGGAGATAGATTTAATTGACTATATCAAAAGAAAAAGCCTTGATACTGTTAGAATTAAACTACCTGCATCAACAATTTTCTTAAGAAATTATTTTTGTTTTCCAACACAATCTGCTTCCTTTTCTTTGGATTATAGAAACCTCCATAGAAATTTGAATTTTGCATTATATTGGGCACTGCCGCTAGAGTACCAAAAATTTAATGTGAACGGTTTCAGTCAAGGCAAACCAGGACCGTCAGGTGCAAGAGGTGACCTTAGAGATGATGCTGGTCAAATTTGTTGCTTCTTCCACCATCATCTAGGTATTTTGAACTCTAATTTTGCAAAATTGCTAATCATCCTGTAAGCCATCAAAATTTATACTTCATCTGCTTTTAAGAACTTATCTTTAATCCTCGAATCAGATTCTCATAATGTTGTTACCTGGATTTTGGAGCCACATAAAAGACCTTAGTCTTGATAGGGGTGTTCAAACGTGAATGTTCAAAACGTAAAATTTGTGAAATTCGTGTAATTCGTGTCGTTAAACAATTTTACTATTTGTTAATTCGTGAGAAAAGTCGTGAATTTCGTTAAATCGTGAAATTACCGTTAATTTTTTTTTAACGTATTTAACGTTTTAGACGTTTAAGAACATAGTAATTGATTTTTTCTTCTCTCTTTCTTATTATTCCTTCTAAAATACTAAATGTTAGTTTAAATTTAATAAGTTGGCTGTTATTAAGCTAATATTTGAATTGCTTCTCAAATCTCAACTATCGGAAAAAATGAGGAATCTGAATTTTTGATCAAGTTTTATCAATTTTCGTCCAAAACTTTAAATTCGTTAAAAATGAATGTTATTCGTTAAATACGTTAAATCGTGTAATTCGTAAGAAATGTTTAATTCGTCCAAATCGTCCGGGAAAAAAAAATTTAAAATTTTTTTATTTGGGGGAAATTTTTGGAAATTTTTTCTCGTTTTAACGAATGAACACTCCTAGGTCTTGATAGGATGATTTTAATTATTGGATAGTACCATTGGGTTATTGCTTTCCGTTATCTTCATTCAAATTAGTATGAACAAAAACCATTTGATTGATTTTCTTGCTAAGAAATGAGCTGCCACTTATAAAAGTTTATCAGTTTGGTTATAAACTATTATCTCAAGAATTCTCCTCGTTACCTAGCATTTAATTGTATTTTGTATTTATTATATTTAAGGTATTACAGATTTTTTTTACTTATTTCTTATAGTTTAAGTCGGGTTTTCTTTTTCGTGTAAGGCTAAAAACATGTCAGCTAAGTTATAATAATAAAAATAATTTGTTGTTAAAAAAAAAAATTCAATCAGATTAGTTTTTGTTTCTTGAAAATAAAGAATCGGACTAAATTGATATAAGTCAATTTGATTTTTGGGGTAAAATTAAAACTTACATTATATTATATTAAAATGGAAGATTATTTTTCAGGTCCTTAATGTTTTAATAAATTTACTCTTAGGTCCTCTTGTTTCATAATATACTATCAAGTTCTTTAGTTTTTAAGATATATACTCTTAGGTCTTTCTGTCTAAAAAAGACATTATCTTTAAACAAGAAGGACCACACGCTAAGTTTCTCATATTCTATCTTCAGTAGTGGGGATCCAATTGTAATTTTTCACACAAAATTATATAAATTCGAATTTTGATTGCTCATGTTTAGAGTTTCGCATTGGTATATTTCCTTGCTTTTAAATTAATAATTTTTTTTATCGTAATGCTTAATTAATTTATGCAAAGTTATTCTTGAAAACAATAGTTAAATTTTAGTTTTATAAAAAAAAATATAAATTACGCATTTTTAATCAAGTTCAAGATTAGACAAAATATAGAAAAATGAACTATTAAATTAATTTTAAAAATTTGAAAAAAGGTTGCTTTGCAATTTGCAAATATTATTTTTTGATATTATCTAACTATTCTATTATTAAACGATTCAATTGGTCCGATTTTAAGAATAAAAAATATAATCATAAATTCTCTATGACCAAGTTCAAGATTATTAAATTCATATCTCTAAAAAGTAGAAAAACACAAAAAAAATTATATTGAGTAATTATATTTTTTTTTTTTGAATAAAACTAACGTATATAGAGAATACAATGATCCTATATAATTGATATAGAAAAAGTAGTATCATAAACCTAAAATAATGTAGAATTATGATATTAGGCGCTTATAGAATTTCCTAACCATTGAAAAAAGAAACCTATAGTCCTTTTTTTTTCCCCTACTTTATCAAGTCTTCTCTTTTCTTCTTCATCATTAATTTTAAGAGATATTTACAAAAAAACTCCCCAAATTTTACATAAATTACATTTTTCTCCCTGTCTTTTATTTAATTATGAAATTTAATTAATTAATTATGAATAATTATATATTATTTTTTATTAGAATATGATTTGAATTTAATATATTAATAATTAAAATAGTATTTCTTATTAGCATATGATTTGAATTTAATTAATTAATTATTATATATAATTATATATACAATTTTATCTTCGATAATATAGATATTTTTAAGGGCGATTTGGGAAAGTGAATGTTTCATTCGATAATATAGATATTTTTAAGGGCGATTTGGGAAAGTGAATGTTCGTTTCGCGCGCGCGCGCGCGTGTCTATATATATATATATTTGAGAAGTTCAAAATTATTTACGAATATGAAAAAATAAAGAACGTTAACTAATTTTCTTATAAGCAGGTGGATTTTTAATGAAGGAAAACCTAGTTTTCAAATGTAAGTCAAACCTCATTTCCACTGTGATCCCCAAAAGTAAGGGAAGGTGTAAGAAGGAGGACATCCCGCACCTCAAGGAGAAGCAGGTGATATGGTACATTTAAAAATTGGGAATGCTCTCTCCCTTTCCCACATTCAAAGCGCACATTTTCCAATCATCTTTATATTCAATGCCCCCCTTTGTTTACTTTTCATGTTCATCTTCTCCTTCACTTGCAAAGCTTTTTTCAAAATGTGCTCACAATGTATTATCTATTGGCATGGTTGTTAAGACAGATCCATGGCAGCTGTCATTTGTCATTGCCTTGCCATTAATTGACCAGTACTGATTTCATGGACTGTAGTGTCTAGCACTAGCCCAGACAAGCCCAGCCCAGCAGCTGCCTTTTTCAGATTGTGCGTAAAGTGTTCTACGAAATTCCTGAAAGGAATGTTGAACGCGGTAGTGACTCGCTTTACGCTGGTTCATAATGCTTTGCAGATGTTTAGTGCAATTGGTATCTTGCTTTATGCTTTCCTTCTTCTTTTGTCCTATTTTAGAGTTAGGACCACGGAGCAATTAAAATTTACGATCAAATAAATTAAGATTTAAAAAATTGGATTCAATTAATTAGTCCAAAATTGAATGATTTAATTCAATGTAGAGCTAATTAATCCCAATAACTCAACTGCCTGCAATTTCATGGAAGAAACAGGCACAAAATGATGTGCATTTGGTTCAAAAATTGTACTAATAATAAGTCTGATCTCATCATATCTTCTCACAATTTCAAGTCTCTTGTCCATCTTTTCCCTTTTGTATTTTATTTGTAGATGACAAAGGACATGCCTATCCCATCAAATCATCCTGATTTTTTTTCTCAAATTCATCGTTAATTAATTGGGATTAACCAATTGAACCCCATTTAAATTTCTATCAAAATTTGAGAGAGGTGGATGAATGGAAGGAGCAAGTGTGATAATTTCCACTTAGTGGGACACTGACTGGTGTTTTTACTTGCCATGTTGGACTTGGGTCCCAGTGCTGAGGTGAATTTTTCCAAAAATTGTAAAACCCATTTGAGCAGCAACCCTCCTTTTCACAACACATCTACCTTCGCCATTTTCAAAAAACTAGAACTCTGCCAGCGCCGCTTCTAGTTGTTTTGATAGTAATGAATTGTTGTTTTGATAATTAGAGTAGTGACGATGATCCATAGTTTCCGATGATGAAGGATGGGTCTCGTAATTTGGCAGCCATGGGTGTAGCTTTAGGGATTTTTTTTTAATATTTCTGTTTGGGGAAAATCCAACTTAGCATTGGGACCCATGTCTAAAGTGGCAAGTGAAAACACAAGTCAACGTCTGGCTCAGCAGAAATTATCACATTTGCTCTTTCTATTAGTTCACCTCTTGCAATTTCTAACATAAATTTGAATTGGAGGTTCAATTGGTTAATATCCAATTAGTTGAGGGTAAGTTTGGAAAAAAAGTTAGATCTGGGGTGAAATTGGAAATAGGTAAAAAATTATGGGTAATTTGATGGGATAGGCCACAAAGGACATAACAAAAATGACAAATAGTAGATTGGCGCCTCATTTTTTGAATATTTTGAATTTCACAAATTAAAAGTTTTGAATTTTTTTTATTTTGGTTTATAGAAAAAAATACTATTTTCATTTTTTTTATTTCTTTACATTTCAATAATATGTCCCAGATGCCTTTTTTTTAGTTTAGTTTGATGGGTTGGATTAGATAGATTAAAGTATGTTTAGGTTAGTTATAAAATATGATTACTTAAGTTATATACAAATAATAATAAAAAATTGAAAACTTACCACATATCTATAGGTAAAGAATTAAGAAATACATAATGAAATGGAAATGTAAAGAAATGAAAAAAACGGAAGTAGTAGTATATGCAAGTTTTTTTGGGCTGCCAAATTACAAAATAACATCATAATAATATAAAAAATAAATAATTAAAATAATAAAAGAAAAGCATCTTATTAAAGGTATTATTAATTTATTATGAAGTCAAATAATGAAGAGAGATTGAATTATTATGTTGAAAAGAAAACATTAATTTCCTTTTTGAACTATCACAATTCTTATGTGAATGTAATACAGTTTTTAATAATTCATTCTCTTTGATATGAAAGAAAGATGGAATAAAATTCCCATCCACCATATTTATTTAATTATTATTGATTTTAATTTTGATTATCATAACATATAATAGTTATATTCAAAAGCAGAATAAAATAATTTTATCCATAAAATAATAAGAATTGATTATGCATTTTCGATCTGTAAATAGGTAGATGAAATCTATATTACTTAAAAAAAAATATTCGTGAGAACTCACAACTAGATATATGTAACTCAAAATATAATTATTTAAAAAAACATAAAATATTTTTGTATAAAAATTGTAGATTGTGATGATTGTTTTCATTTTCATGTAAGGTAAATGGTAATGTAATGTGTTATATGCGAAGGCAAGCAAAGAATTAAGAATTTCCAGGTGGCGAATGGGTGGGACAGCTAATAACCCCTTGTGCCTTAATCAACGCTCCCAAGTCCGAACAAAAAGACCATATTTACCATTTTCACTTAAATTATGTTTTATGCCCAATTTTTTTTTTCTATTACAATTTTGGCCTATATATCTTTTTTTATTATTTGATTCTCGCACAAAAAAAAAAAAAAATCTTGGGAGGTAATCTAATTCAATCCATATAGACCGAATTACAATACCTAATCAAATTAAATGACCGTGCTTCTATAAATAAGAGCATTTTGAAGTTAATCTATAAAAACACTTTATGTTCTTACTAATTATTATTACTAGTGATTGTAATTTTGAATTTATAATTTAATTATTATTCTCAAAATTTGAATACCATCGATGATTGAAAAATTAAATTTATTAGTTTCCAATATGTATTAAGTCTGAGAAAACCACCACAAATATTGCTTGATTTAGGTAGGAAATTAACCAAATTTAGTGTTGCGCTAATACCAAATGATTGAATTAAATTCTAAAAAAAAATCAATTGCTTATAATTACTCATCAATAACAACAAAATAAAAATAATCAACAATGCTTAATTGCTTATAATTTCCTATCTAAACACCAATAGTCATGACTCATGAGCATCCTTGCGAGAGAACTGTGGGTATAATTGAAATAAGATAAGAGTACTATGCGCTAAATAGAATTTTTCAAAAGGCGAGGACATGATTTTAAAATACACCAGCAAGCTACTAAGGTCAGGTGTTTGGTAGATGGTTTGAAACTTGGAATAAAAAAGGCAGCGGCAATTTTGAGAGACGGATAGAGCGACTGAGCGAGAGAGACAGAAACCAAAGAAGATAACTGTGGCGGCTTTAACGCCGTTCAGACACCGTTCTCCTCCTTATCGATCTTTATTTCTTCTGGGTTTTATTTTCTAGTCTCTTAGTTTCATCGGAAGTTTGAATTCTTCACTGAAAGACGGCGTCTTTGTTGGGCTCGTTTTGAAAAGAGATTTTATTTGAAAGGTATGTTCTTGAGCTGTAGATGCAGTAGTTTAAGTATTCAGTTTTTTATATTCTTGGGTTTTTGGTTTAATTTAGTCTCTTGGTGGGTTTTTGTGAAATGGGTGAATTTGAATTTTGAATTTTGAGATTTCATAGTGGTGAGTTCTGCTGGTTTTATCTGATTTCCTGTTTTAATATTTATTTTCCATGTTTCAATTGTTTATATTATGAGTAGGTAGGTGATGATGTCTAAAGTTGAAGGCAGAAAAAAAATTGGAGAGGATTCAGGCAATGCCAAGTTGCTTAGTGAAATTGAAAGTATAAGCAAAGCTCTTTACCTCGACAAAAACCCTTCTAGGAGTTCAATTTCTGCGCCTAGTAATCGATCAAAACCACCTGGAAAATCACAGTTGCTTGATTCTAAGTCGAGTGCTAAGTATCGTAATGAAGATTCATCACAGAAGGACAAGAAATCCATTTGGAATTGGAAGCCATTAAAAGCCTTATCAAATGTTAGGAACCGGAAGTTCAATTGTTGCTTTTCTCTCCTAGTCCACTCCATTGAAGGGTTTCCCTCGAGTTTTGAAAATCTTAGTGTCTGTGTCCACTGGAAAAGGCGGGATGGGGAGCTGGTTACACGCCCTGTAAAGGTTTTTGAAGGGATCGCAGAGTTTGAGGAGGAGTTGACTCATACATGCTTGGTCTATGGAAGTAGGAGTGGACCTCACCATTCAGCTAAGTATGAGGCTAAACATTTCTTGCTTTATGCATCTGTAATTGGTGTCAAGGAGCTTGATTTGGGGAAGCATAGGGTTGACCTGACAAGATTGCTTCCGCTCACATTGGAGGAGTTGGAGGAGGAGAAGAGCTCGGGAAAGTGGACTACTAGTTTTAAGTTGTCAGGAGAAGCAAAGGGCGGTACCATGAATGTTAGTTTTGGGTATACAGTAGTTAGAGATAGTCCAGTTCCACTCGGAAACAAACAGAATGTCCCAGAGTTGTTTAATATCAAGCAGACTTCTGTGAAAACAGCAAAACCAATTCCTAAAATTGGTCAAGGTGATGGGAAGGGCGCACTGCGTCGCTCAGGAAGTCTTCCCGGTGCTTTGAATCAGCAGCAACGTGTCCCTTCCAGACCCGTGGAAGATGTAAAAGATCTTCATGAGGTGTTACCTACTTCAAAATCAGGACTTGTTATTCCAGTAGATATGCTGTATCAGAAGTTTGATGAAGATAAGTTGGATTCTTCACATGCAAGTAAAACTGAAGTTGATGTGTTCACTGAACGTCTCGATCCCATTAAATCAGATTTCTGCCCAGAGTCTAAATCGAGTGACGGGAAAGTTGGAAATAATGCTGAATTTGCTTCATTTTCTGCGATTGAACAGGGGGTAGAAGAAGAACTGGAGAAACGAATGGAGCTTGGAGTGGAAGAGGAACAGGAGAAACAAATGGAACCTGGAGAGCAAGAGGAATCGGAGAAACCAATGGAGCTTGGAGTGGTAGAGGAACAGGAGAAACCAATGGAATCAGGAGTGGAAGAGGTACTGGAGAAACCAATGGAGCTTGGAGTGGAAGAGGAACAGGAGAAACCAATGGATCTTGGAGTGGGAGAGGAACAGGAAAAACCAATGGAACCTGGAGAGGATGAAGAACAGGAGAAACCAATTGAACATACTGTTAAGCACAATGGCATTTCTTTAGCAGAAGATGAAATTGATGTTAACATTCAGATAGGTTCTGAAGGGGACAGTAAGTACAATCTGCCTGATGTCTGGATGCATGATCATGAGGTTGTTGCTCATGGTTGCACTTTTAAGGAGGATGAGATGTGCTCAAAGGATTTCGTGATGAAAGAACTCGAAGCTGCTCTGAGTAATGTGACAAATTTGGAAAATGAAGTGTTGGCTTTTCCAGATGAACAAGAAAATTACATGGAAGTCAAAACAGATAACAGAACCAGTAGGATTGAGACATCAGTTAATTTGGATGATGTCACTGACTCTGTAGCAAATGAATTTCTGGACTTGCTGGGGATTGAGGATAGTCCATTTGGTTTGAGTTCAGAGAGCGAACCTGAATCTCCAAGGGAGCGCTTACTAAGACAATTTGAGAAGGATGCCCTAGCTGGTGGTTATTCACTCTTTGGTTTTGGTGTTGACAGTGAGGATCAAATAGGGCCTGACTACAGCACGTTGACTGTGCCTGAGTGGGGGAACTTGCCTGACAACTTTGAACTGTCATCAGTTATCCAAGATGCAGAGGAGGAGCATCAGACGGAAACACAGGCTGACATTGGCAAGACAAGGGCTAAAATGTTGGAAGATTTGGAGACAGAAGCTTTAATGCGTGAATGGGGTTTGAATGATGAGTCTTTTCAAAGTTCACCTAAGAACTCTGGTTGCTTTGGGAGTCCCATTGACTTGCCTCCTGAACAACCATTTGAATTGCCTCCTCTCGGAGAAGGATTAGGTCCATTCTTGCAAACGAAGAATGGTGGATTCTTGCGGTCTATGAATCCTGCACTTTTCAGTAACGCGAAAAATGGTGGGAACTTGATCATGCAAGTTTCTAGTCCTGTTGTGGTACCTGCAGAAATGGGTTCTGGAGTGACAGATATACTGCAACATCTGGCTTCAGTTGGGATTGAAAAACTCTCCATGCAGGCAAATAAGTTAATGCCTTTGGAAGATATCACTGGAAAAACTGTGCAACAAGTAGCATGGGAATCTGCAGCTTCCTTGGAGGGACCTGAGAGGTTTCTATCTGGATCTGGATATAACTTCATTTTCTGAGTTTAGAATTGCAATTTATTGTCGTTCTTTAGTTCTTCTGGTAATATTATTGTAACTTTACTGTTTCTTCCTTTGCACAGACAAACTTCAATGGAGCATGTTTTGGAGTTTGGAGAAGATATATCTGGTGGGCTAAAGAATGTGAAAGAGAGATCATCAGCCCCAAGATCTAACAAGTCCAAGTCAAGCACATCAGGAACCTACATGGGCTCAGAATATGTCTCCCTAGAAGATCTTGCTCCTTTAGCTATGGACAAGATTGAAGCACTTTCATTTGAGGGTTTAAGAATACAATCTGGCGTGTCAGACGATGATACAACCTCGAGCACCACTACCCCATCCACTGGGGAAACCTCGGTTTTCCAGGGAAAAGGCATCAACGTCAGTGGGTCTCTTGGTTTGGAGGGAGCTGCTGGATTGCAATTATTGGACATAAAGGATAGTGGTGATGATGTTGATGGATTAATGGGTCTGTCACTAACTCTTGATGAATGGATGCGGTTGGATTCTGGTGACATTGGTGATGAAGATGAGATAAGCGAGCGGACTTCGAAGATACTTGCTGCCCATCATGCCAGCTCCTTAGACATGATTCGTGGGGGTTCCAAAGGAGAGAGAAGACGTGGAAAAGGTTCGGGTAAAAAGTGTGGTTTACTTGGGAATAACTTTACTGTTGCATTAATGGTCCAACTCCATGATCCTCTGAGAGATTATGAACCAGTTGGCACGCCAATGCTTGCTCTCATTCAAGTAGAGAGAGTGTTTGTCCCACCAAAGCCAAGATTATACTGTAAGGTTTCGGAGTTCAGAAATGATAATGAAGACGATGAAGAGTTAGAGTTGGTGAAGGATAAGGTAAAGGAGGAGAAAATTGAGGAAAAAATATCTGAAGAGGAAGGAATTCCTCAGTTCAGCATCACAGAAGTGCGTGTTGCTGGTCTTAAGGTTGAGCCTGAGCCTGGAAAGAAGAAACTCTGGGGCACTGCTGCTCAGCAACAATCAGGTTCTCGTTGGCTGCTTGCTAATGGAATGGGGAAGAGCCAGAAACAACCTTTTATCAAGTCAAAGACTATATCTAATAAACCTGCAACCTCTTTAACAACTAAGGCACAACGTGGCGATAAATTATGGAGCATCTCGTCCCGTGCAAAGTAGGAATCGGTTTGCATTCTATTGGCACACACAACCGATGTATAAATATCCCTTAAATGAAACTAAATGGTTTAGGTAAGTGGCAAATAGGTTTGAGCAAAGTCTAAACAGAGTTCCTTATCAGAAAACGGCTGGAGTTTGATTCCGATTCTTTGCAGAACTTGCGTAGATTTGAACATGTGAATTTGCTGATTGAATTTACACAGCATACAGGGTGGTCTAGGATGAGTCCCGTTAAGAAGTTATTATATTTACTGTTAATACAGCCTGGTGAATTTAAGATTTTCATTCATGCGATACAAATTGAAGGGATTTGCTGTACCTGTACTCTTTTTATTTTTGTAAATTTCTTGGTTGTAGCCATGCTTGTGCACTGTAATTCATGTGCCCCATGTCTCGTTGAGAGAATGATAAATATTTGCTAGATATTTTTTCACTGGAATTATAAAGTGATCTGGTCTGTCATTCAAAAAGCCTTCAACTCTTGTCTTGTTTGTTTCAGATTGATGGAAACAGAGTAGTACCTCATTATGTTGCTTTGAATGCTTTATATCAATAGATAATTACTACTGATAAAAAGAACAGGTTTTTCTTGTTAATATCAGATATTGGATACTGATACATGAAATCCATCATAAATTTCATTTGATTGTTGTAATTTTATGGCTCTAAAGCACACACTAAACTTGCTATTGCTGCTGCGGGGGGTAATGTAATAATACAAAGTACTTTAAAAGAAAAGTAATAATATAATGGGATAAAAAATAACATAAAGATAAATGGAAAGATAATGTCAATTGAGTTAGTAGTGTAGGTGGAAGCTTAAATACAAACATTAATCAGTTTGTTTCAAAGCTGTTGTTAGTGAAGTAAACAACAAAAGAGACAGAACAAATGGAAAGACTAATTTTTCCGATCCATTTCTTGCAAGTTGTTTCAAATTTTTCACTAACGACTTCAGTGTATTCTTTAGTTTTCTCCTAAATGAAAATGTCAAATATCAAAAGAAATTAAATATAAACCTAAGTTCTAAAACTAACAGGAGACTTCAATCTAAATTTACAATTCTTTTATTTCAACTATGCTTCAATAACCTGGTAAAAATGATTCATATGCTTCAATAACACCCTGCAAACCAGCTTTTGCCTGAAATATGGTCTTACCAAGTTAGAAAATTTGTTATGAGATCTGCTAATGAACGTACTTTGGATTTAAGTAAATGCTTTAAGTATGCGTTAACTGCTGGCTTGAACCCAACCTCAGCTCTGTGTAATTCACCACTTTCTGACCAATTTAGGATCACATTAAGTTTGGATATTTCCAAATGATCAATCAAAACTGCCCCTTTTCCTTTTCAATTGAACGAAAAATATAACATTACAAAAGATAAATATTTTACAATCCTCAACTGCACTTAAAATGTAAATATATGTTCGTGTTATCTTAATGTTTGGAAGTGGTGTTAAAAAGGGGCTAGAACAGATCCTTCATCATGATTAAAGTTGAAGAATGGATTTCTAACTATCCCCATCAGCCTTTAGCAGTTCATGATTGTTAATATGAATAATCACAATCCCAATAGCAAAAATAATTTTTAAGAGACATTTCATCAAACACTTCTTGAGCAATTTCAAGACCAGCAGTTAATAAAACAAATCAAATACAAAAATAAAATGAATTGTAAGTAACTAAATTGCATGCAAGTAACAATTACTGATTTCCTGGCTTGAGTGCTTGTGCCGTGGAGTCATCGTGAAATAATCAAACCTCTTTCACTGCCTAACCGCTTTCTGTGTCTCAATCCTTCACTTTAGATGAAACTACTCAACTCAATCATTCAGTCTAAGAAAGAAATCAATTGCATGCCATGATAATACAGAAGAGTATAGATTGAAATTGAATTCTCATTCATGAAAGATGGAAAAGAAAAGAGCGAACGAGAGAAGGCACGCATCTGTTTGGAGAAGAAAAGATACGAAAGAAATCAAGAGGGGCTGAAAGAAATCACTGATACGTTGATGTATCAGTGATATTTATTTCTTTCATGTAGGGCTGCAAATGAGCAGAGCGGATCGCGAGCGGCTCGCCGCTCGCCGCTCGGCTCGATAAATGCTCGCTCGAGCTAGATCGTTAGATAAACGAGCCGAGCGCGAGCGGAATAATTTCGCTCGTTTATAAACGAGCGGTTACGAGCCTGGCTCGCGAGCGGCTCGAGCCGCTCGCGAGCAAGTATCATTTATATTTAAACGAGCGAGCTCGCGAGCGGCTCACGAGCACTAGTATATAAAGCTAAAGTTTAACCTATTTTTAGAGTTTTGTAAACCCTTGCTGCCGCTCCCCTCTCGCCTCTCTCCCTTTCCAGATCTCGTCTCTCTGTAGATAATCATATTTAACTACAGCCGCTCC
>CATIWJ010313078.1:0-42306 GCA_949640765.1 Croton laevigatus
ATATTCTCTGCTGAAAAATGAAACATCCTTTCTTTAAGCGGCGCTGGTTCGAACGGGCGTAAGAATTGGTCAGGATGAGTATAAGGAAGATTGAGTTTAGGACCATATCCATCAGGAAACCACCGCTTCAAAACCGGCGGTTGTGAGATTGCAACAGCTGCGCCGTCATCTCCCTGAGCTTGAAAAATTTCAGACAGAGTATTCAAGAAAAGCCAATAGGAGGCTCCGTCTCCAATTGCGTGGTTGAAAGAACACCCAATAAAAATCCCATCGATCAGCTCTGTAACTTGAATGGTGAGCAAAGAGCGAAAATGACCATCATAGTTAAGAGCTCTGTCATGGTCAAAGAAAGATTGGACCACTAAAGGAACATAAGTAGGTGAAAGAACATCAGATATTGACATATCAACAGTTGCATGGACAAATCTAGCTCCAGGGCTGTTTTCGCAATCGACATAGATGACATAAGAAGGAGGGTCTTGGGTCTGAGAGGTAGCAAGGCGTCCGGCGAGTGGGTAGAAATGGACAAGCGTCTCAGCTAAGGCGTTCTTTAGCTTCTGCAAAAAATCAGAGATTTTAAAGTCAGGTCGTGTCGGTTTGGGAAAGAGATGACCTTTCTGGATGTAGTAGACAGAGAGCATAGCTATATCCCATGGAGAGAAATGGTAAGGTTGCTTTGCTTCTTCAACTTCGCATTTCGGCTTCACGAAACATTCCGAGATGTACTGAACTGTTGGTGTATTCATTATGGTGAGGTAACCGCTTAGAATTTCCGTATTGAGAAATGTTGACCGCCAAGCAATATATATATACGCTAAACGGTTTGGTTTGGTGGAGGGTTTACATTTACTAGAGAGGGAGAGAGGCGTGGGAATATGGCCAATTCATTAGTTAATAATATTGGTTGACTTCCACTCACCCAAAAGAAAATGGATTAATATTTTCTTGAAGTTCTACAGAAAAAATGGATCGGAAATTTCTTGGTTGGGAGCATAGTCAAGCAATTTATAATCCTAGTCTTCAGAATGTATAAATACTAAAATGAAAAATTATTATTTCATCACTGATGATGATGTTTGGGTATAATTACAATTTTACCACTCTATTTTGGAATAATTACTTTTATATTACTATCGTTTGGTCTAAATATATACTTTAATCACCTCTCCTTTAATTTTAATATTTTGCTGTTAATTTGGCAACGGGAATATAAAAAATTATAGAATTGCCCTTTTGACTTAGTTTTTCATTTTTATCATTTTTTCAGTTTTGGTCCTCAATTTTATTTCACTTTAAACTTTTTTTGCAAAAACTCTAATTTCTTACTTAATAATTGTAAAATCAAAATATAAAATTTTAAATTTTAATATAAAAATATATTAATATTACCTAAACCCTAAAATACACTAAAAATTCTTAATTTGATAAAGTTAAAATTAAAAATTACTATTATTTTTTTAAATAATATAATTTTTTTTTTTAAAAAAATATTACTTAAATAAGGCAGTAACCAAACTCATATTGCGAAAACTTTAGATTTGAGGTAATATTTAGTTTATGCCGGTAACTCTTGGTTTAATATATGTTTTGTTTTACTTATTACCAATCTTTATTTGTTTTTGGCTATTAATTCATTTAGTAAAAACAATTCGGAGTTTGGTTTGATTGTTTCTGATTATTTTAAAAAATAATTATAGATATAACTCAAAATTATTATTTTTATTTTAATTATTTATATTTTGACTCTTTTGGAATAGAAAATTGTACAGAAAATTATTTTGATTTATATATATAATTATTTCATAATTTTCTAATAAACTAAATTAATTACAAAATTGAAACTAACCAGTCTAAGCCGTACATGCCATTTACTTTGAAGGCGCAAGTCTTTTAAATGTGTGACTTTCTGTTCTTCAGTTCAAAAAGACCTAATTGATGTCACTACTCCTTTTTTCATACCACAAATAGATTCAAGCTTATAAATACTATATATTAAAAATTATACATTTTTTAATCGTGCAAGAAGCAATTATAATGTAATTCACCAAATAAAGAAAAATTTATCGCATGATTATGAAAAATCACTTAAAGAAAAGTCATTAAGAATTTTTAATGTATTATTAATTTAATATTTACAAGAAAAGTAAGTCACAATTTCTAATCACTAAGAAAAAAATGTTTAAAATAAAAATAGTGATTTTTTATTTTTATTTTATCAAATTAAGAATTTTTTAGTATATTTTTTGTCTTTATTAATATTAATATATTTTATATTCTAATTTTACAATTATTAAGTGTAAAAGTGGAGTTGGCAAAAAAAAAATTCAACATGCAGTGAAATTGATCACCAAAGCTGCAAAGAGAGTAAAAATGAAAATTCAAGTCAATTTGAGAGGCTAGTGTAGTAATTTTATATATTTGCCATTGCCAATTTAATTGCATAATGGCAAAGTTAACGGTGCAGTGACTAAAAGGTATATTTAGGCTAAACGGTGGTGCTGGCAAAGCAATTATGCCGAATAGAGTGACGAAATAGTAATTATAGACAAACATCAATGATGAAATAATAATTTTCATATAGGAAAATACTTACGAGGATCACTCATGAATTAAGCCAATCACATTTTTTTTCTTTTTTCTATATTCTCTTTTCCTCCCAGTGAAAAAAACTAATGACCTCATTATATTTAACAATTACTTTAACCCATTTATCTTATTGGCTTAGTCTATTGTACGGATCTAAATTTGGAAATTCCATGTATAAATATCCGTTAAAGTGATTTTGCTTTACCGTAATGCAATTTGTTGTAAGGGGAAGAGTTGGAATTTTCTAGGAACCAAACTTCGCAGAGTAGTTGAATGCTTTGAACGGTTTCCACCATCACTATAATATTATTTTAGGGTAAAGAGTTGGAAATTTCTAGGAACCAAACTTCGCAGACTAGTTGAATGCTTTGAACGGTTTCCACCATCACTATCATACTATTATTTTAGGATAATTTCTTTCTGGTCCAAGTTTTTCTGTTTACCATATATAAATTTTAGAATTGATCTACTTTATAGACTTCATTTAATTTTGAACCTCATAAAAAATTGTTTTAGTTCCGCATTATCAAAATTGCGACTAGATCCAATTAAACTGGGTTTAATCGGCTGAACTGACTTTTTTATATGTATAATAACCACGCATTTGCTTATGCATCATCACCAGTTTACTTATGTGTCATCGCCAAGTTGGTTAGTTTACAAATGACGTCAAAAATATAATTTACCTAAGAATAATTTCTCAAATGAGTTGGTGTCTTGTCTCGTTACAAAATGGGAAAGAAAGAAGAGGGGAGGGGAGGGAATGATGGGTGTCAAAATCATCAAAAATAAAAACATACTCTTTCTATTAGGGATAAAATTTGCAAATAGGATGAAAAAGGTCGAACTCAAGGGATTAGCTTTGCCTAAGAGTGACCAGAACTGAAATAATAAAGCTAAAAATTAAAAGTAAGAACGGGAAATTTTGAAATTAAATACTAAAAACAGAAGGGGAGGGGGCGGGACAGGTGGTGAAGGACATTAACAAGGAGGCAAAAAGACGCAGGTTCGAAGCTCCAGTGCAGCAAAATATCCCATTCCCTTAAGTGCATGAGTAAGGGCGCGTGTATTATATTTATGTAAAAAAAAAAAACTAAAAACGGAAATTTTGCAACAAAAATAAATAAAATTCGAAATCAAATAAGAGGAAGCTCAGCCAAAGGTAATCCTGAGGTATAGAATTCACATAAATTAATTATCGACTCTAAAATAATTTTTTAATTAAATATTACATACAAGTTAGAGCCAAAGGGAATGTATCCCCAACTAATCTTTCCTAATTATTAGATTATTAAGATACGATCTAATAATGATTCCTAATCAACAAATAACTCTAAGTACGACGAATGATTTAATTTGCCAATTGCATTAGAAATTAGAAAGACATTGCCTTAATTAACAAAAACTACGATAATTCATTTAAATCAGATTATACCTTCACTTAATATAACCCAAAAATTTGGTCACAATTAAATTATATCAATTGCCACTTACATCAATTCAATTAAACAATTATGGATTTAGACTAATTGATTAACAATGTAAATTCCTATTAATTAAACAACGAGCCATGTTAGATTAATCAACAGAAAGATACTAGGGATATATTTTCCCAATAACCACAGAGAAGATATAAATGCAATATAAATCAAAAAAAGTAATTAAACATAATAAGGTCTCACATTCATGAAGCATTCCAACCTTGAATTATCTCTTGGCTGAAAGAAAGAAATTAGCCACGATGGCCATGAAGAAAACGAAAGAATCTAGAAAAATAAGACTGAAATTTGTAACTTCCTCTGGAGGCGTCAGAATGCCTCTCTAAAAACCCATACTTCACTTAAATAACTATAAAAACAAGGGCTCACATTAACATAACAAAAATGGCCGGAAAATTCATGTTCAAATCTCCTTTCTAGGCTTTTAATTAAGTCTAAAACATCAACTGAAGTTGCGGGCCAGCGGCCCAATTAAGTTCAACCAGCTTCGTTCTCTCGCTTGTTTGTCTCGACTTTAGGTAATACTCGACAGTGTAAAAAACATCCGATTATCTTCTAACTTTAACTCCAACCCTTCAAAACTCGTTTAATTATGTCCCTTTAACTTCCTTTTTGACAAATACAACCGTCTCTAATTAAAATAAAAAAATTAAATAAAATTTGTATTTAAGCGTAATAAACGTCAAATAAACGCAACGTTAAAGACAAAAAACATATTGTATTTACAAACTATCAAGGAAGGGGCTAGCTAGTTGTGCGGTTCTAGCTATGGTTTTGTCATAATGCAACCTTAAATAAGAGGGGCCGGCGGAGCTAGCTAGTTCTTTCTCTGGTTTTGTCACAGAGAAACCTTAAATAGGAGACAAAGAAGCGGTGAAGGTCAAGGAGCCGATTGAACAATGACGGTTCAATAATCTTATAGGTTTAAAGCCAAAATCAAATTGGAGGCCTAAAATAAATTAAGTCAACTTTTAAAAATTGATAAAAAAAGAGAAAAAAAATTAGAACAGAGGTTGACGGCCTAAAGCCATTGCTTAAGTTGATTGACCCTTGAGCCACCCCTACGGCTGAAAATGAAGCAGTTCCTGTGCCATTTAGGTTTGGGAAATTTACCGCTATTTAAGTTTGGGAAAATTTTTGCTCTAGGATCAAAACTATGCCATTTTAATAGATTCGGATTGACCCTACACTGATAGATCGGTTCAGTTTTAACTTATAATTGGAAATCTGCCATTTTTACAGCCCTAAACTGAACAATATCTCTATCAAACAGAACTAGTTGATAACAGAACCGATCCAACCAGAACTCATTGGGTCGGTCCATATATTTACACACTCCTGAGTATAGTGAAAGTTACATGACCACAATTCTTCTTTGAAAAAAGTAAGTTACGACCACAATTCAAATTTTGACCACCATATAGCTCTGCAAACACTAGTAAAAAGAAATGGTAAAGACTAGACATAGTATAAAACTACCATGCTACATAATAAAAACATTCAACATTCTGTGTAATTTGACTCTTTATTTGCTAATTGGCGACAAGATGAACTTAGCAAGGAAACAATCGCAAAGACATTAGAAACAGAACAAATGTCAGACAGCCCAAATATGGAAATTATTACAAATTCTGCAAATCAGCCAACATGCCAGAACCTCACAACAGAAGAGTATCTCATTCTACGAAATATGTTCAAAAACCTACAAAGCATACTACTAGTTCACACTTCCAACAACCTACTTAAGCCTAGAATAAACAAAACATTGAATGGTCTAGATCTGCTTAACAAGAAACGTAACTATCTCTTCAAATTGCAAAACCACATGATGACCCTGTAATAATTCATCAACATAATTTACGAAACCAGGCCATCATTTAGTGATAGGGATCCCAGCTGGTCAGCTGTGTTGTTGGTTGCCTGCTGCTGAGCAGCAACGTTTCTAAGGACTTCCATGGCTTCTGCTACTTTTGCCTTTAAAGCGTCCGGGGATTCGAGCAGATGTAGTACTTCAGGCTGATCCATCTCCAGAAGCATGCCTGTAACCTTGGCTGCTGAATCATGCTCCAATTGATCCACTAATGGGTAAAGGCTTTCACCCAACAGCTGTATCGGAATGGTAGTTTTCAATATCATTTGAATACCCGATTTGTTAGCCTAAAAACAAATACATTCCAGGCAGCAAAAAAAAAAAAAAAAGAGTATGAGCATACCGTCCTTTGCTGTTCAGGTGTAGCATTTGCAAGAGCTGTTGCCAAAGCAGTGATGGGCACAGGCTGCCCCGCAGCAGCAGCATCCCTAATTGGCATACCACCCATGTCATAGGGAACAGAAAGCATGCCTCCACCAACACCTGGCATTGGAACATCTGGCATGTTTCTACCGGGTGGGTAACGGTAGACACGTCCCCTAGGAAGCATCTAAAACAAAGCCAATTTTCTTTATAACCAAAAGTTACATGCAATAAAAATGTAATTAAAAAGGAAATGTCCAATGTCTAATAACCTGCTGGGGCATCATTGGGACTGGCTGCTGGTTCTGTTGCACAGGACCGGCTCCACGTCGCCCCCCAGGGCGTTGGCCTTGCTGACCCTGCTGAACAAGAGGTACAAAGAAATTGGGCATAGGAGCGCCTCCAGGCCTCATTCCAGGAACCAGTTGCTGCTGATAGCCAAATCCAGCCTAAAGAAATTAAGAGGTTCAATGTCAGCATATGAAGGATTATAATTGCTAGTCGTCAATGATCTAGTGCACCGTACAAAATGCACCCAACATCGTAAGTGTAATTACAGCAAATGTGAAGAGGATAAAGTAATATTGGCTTGCACTTGTCATATAGGACCTTAAAAAAGAATCGAATAGAGTGATACAAAAGAGGATGATGAGCATTGAAGGTACTCCTGAGATGCCCAAGCATGCTGTGCTGCCTAGATTACAGAATAACTGGATTGACTTCCAGGCCCAGTTTATCTAATATAAATAAGATAGAAACCATCCTCAGATGACTATTAAGTTCAAACTCCATGGTCACAAGTGAGAACTTTTCATCCTATTAAGTAGCAAACAAGAGTTAATTTCAAATTGGTGTTGGGTCAAGAACTTAAAAGAAACAAATACAATTAGGGCTGTAAACAAAGCAAACAGTTCGAGGTCCATTCGATGTTCGATTCGAATTTTAAAGGAACCAAACTCGAACCGAACTTTCGAGCTCAAATATTTCACGAATCGAACTCGAACCGAATATACCTATATGCAAACTGTTCAACAAACACCCCTAAACGACGTTGTTTTAGCGTATACCTAATATTACTAGCAACCCTAACTATTAATAGCCCATTTATAACCTACCACAGCCGCTGCCCACAATTTTTTTCTCCTCTCAAAACTCACTCTTTCCTCTCAACTCCCTCTTTTTGCGAGCTCAACACGCCACCGTCCACCACCACCCCCACCACTTCCCTTCCTCCGACGACCTCTTCCCGAACCTGTTCCCGTCACCTGAGTTTGTGTTTATATTTTCCGTCATCAAGGTTGAAGAAGCAGGTGCATCATCTTTTAGATCCCATCCATTTAAGGCCTGGGCTAGTTCATCTTCTTTATCATTTTTGTTAATTTTCCTCAGTCTGCAATTAGCAGATCTATGATGATCTTGACGATTTCAGAAGGTGGAGCTCCTGAGGTTACTCCATAAACTTCCACGGTAGAGGTACTCATTTCTAGCATTCCCTGTAGCATATATAAACCCTTGATCCAAATTTAAATTATTCTATAAAATCAGAATTGTTGTTGTTGAGATTATAATAAGAAAGATTTATAAGATTAATTATGATTAACAAAAATATGGAATTTCGTGTTGAAAGGGTTGTTTTGGCAACTGGTTGTAGGTTTGTTCCTGCAGATTCAAAATTGATTCTTGAGTATTTGAAGAACAAGATTTTGGTTGGTGTTCCCCCCAGCTGAAATAATTCCCACTGTTGATGTTTTTTTTTTTTACCGATCCGGGTCGGCTTCCCCCGAGTAAGGAATTTCTTTATTGTTTAATTACGTTGCTATTATAAGCATTTTGGTTAATTCTTCTTTTCACTAGGGGTGTTCATTCGTTAAAACGTGAAAAAAATTTCAAACATTTTCACCAAATAAAAAAAAAAAATTTTTTTCCAGACGTTTTAATGAATTAAATAATTTTTATGAATTCTCCAATTAACCGAATTTAACGAATAATTTTCTAATTTAACGAATTCTGCAATTAACCAAACATAAAACCATTATCGACAAAGTTGCAAAAAGATTAACATTTATTCATGATAAGAGTTCACATATGTAAGCCAAAACTATGAATCAAAAGAAAGGGAAGAGGAAACAAGGAAGATAAAAAAAAGAGGCATAAAAGGAATAAGAGAGAGGAAAATGGGGATGAATTAGCTAGGTTTAATTTGTTTTTAAACGTGAAATTCGTTAAATCATTAAAAAATTTTCTTCTAACGTTAATTTCACGATTTAACGAATTAAACAAAATCTCTTACGATTTAACGATTAACAAAATTTTTTAACGTTAAAAATTTCGTGAAATTTGTGAAATTCATGAATTTCACATTTTATCATTTTCATTTGAACACCCCTACTTTTCACGGATAGATTGGCAATAATAAGTTAAGTTGTTTATTCTTTTGATTTCATTGATTTTTGTCTATTCTTTTGATTTCATTGATTTTTTGTTCTATTATTTTTTATCAGAAGCTGTAGCAGCAGATGGAAGAGAAGATATGTTCTTATTTTTTATGAACATTGGAATTGTATTTTTTAGAATAAATATTGTATTTTCTGTTAAAATATTTTTTTTGAGGGTATTTTCTGTAAAAATATGGATGTAATATTGTTTTAAAAAAATATGGGTTTAATATGGATTAAAACGAACTCTATTTCGAATTGAACATTCGAACCTTTCGAATCAAGCGAACGAACCGAATATTCGATCCGAACCCGAATATTCACGAACGCGAACTGAACTTGAGAAATTGATGTTCGAGGCGAACTAGAACACAAACTCAAACCCAGTGAATACCTAATCGAACTCGAACCGAACCTGATACTGTTCGGTTCGATTCGGTTTGTTTACTGCCCTAAATACAATCAAAACTGCCAAAGTTACTACAGTAAAAAGTTTGATGTCCTTTATAAATCACTAATATAATGTAGTTTAGCAACTTGATAAAGAAGCAAACAGAAGAGAATGGAGCATCAAAGAAAAGGAAAGTGCACACATTCAATAAGAGCTAAAATTATAGAAAAAATGAATGAACACACAAAATTCAGAGTTTTTAACTGAATAACCAATTTATTTAATCAAAGGATCAAAACGAAAAAATACAGATTAAAAATAATTTACCTGAGGAGGAATTATTGCTGGAGGGCCTTGCCCATATAAAAATTGCTGACCCAGACCAGGGGCACCGGGAGAATACATTGGCATACGAGGAGCAACAGAAGGTGACATGGCAACTGGCCTCATCTGTGAAAATTGTGCCTGCATGAAACACATTTCACATGGAAGTGTTCAATGCATCCTAACCCAGCAAAATGAATATATTGACTGGCTCATGGTATCCCACAGCGAATTCAGTGAGGACAGACCTCAGGTAAGGGAAGTGAGGAAGCTACAAACATGATCTCACATCATATACAGAAGAAAAATTTAATTCATAATACATGCTCGTTTCTTCAAAGAAATCATTTACTTTTTAACCGAAAAAAAATGCCACTTGAAACGTCATGAACATACCTGATACAAAATATTAGCTCAAAAGATTATCTCCCAACAAATTCAAAAACTAGATAAGTTTGAGGGAGGAATAGATCAACTAAAATTGCCTTCACAGAATTAAATGCCAGAAGACAGTAAATGAATAACAAATAGCAGAGTCATCAAGCCAACACCTCTAAGATCAAATTTTTGAGCTACACTTATCTTCAGAAAAATACGTGTCATCAAACATAATACCTGCAGTCTTGCCCTTCTCTCTTCCTTCCGTTGTGCAAGAGCAACATACAGTGGTTTACTAGCAACCATTTTGCCGTTCATTTCTGCCAGCTGCAGAGAAATGAATAAGAGACACATCAATATCTGATTTAGACATGACAAGAATAATGATCGGAACTTACAGCACGAGATGCTTCCTCGGGATTTGAGAAAGCAACAAACCCAGATCCTCTGCTAATCCCGCTTGGGTCTCGCATCACCTGGAAATTTATCAAGTATATTAACATATTGCAATTTAGTTACCTAGAAGAGAGAAATCATAAAAATGATTTTTAAAGCAAATAAGGTATAAGATACGTATTTATGTACCTTGCATGAAGTAATTGTGCCGAAGTCAGAAAACAGCTCCTTGAGTTTCTCATCACTTATGGTATCATCCAAATTCTTGATATACAAATTCACCCCTTGAAATTTGTCTACAGCCTCCTTCATACTCTGTTCAAACCGACTTTTCAGCTCAACCTCCCGTTCAGATTTCTTTTGAGCTTTCCCAACATACCACTCCTTGTCATCAAACTTCTTTCCATTAAGGGACTCAACAGCTTTAGCAGCATCATCAGCATTTTCAAAATTAACAAATCCAAAACCCTTTGATTTTCCATCTGCATCCCTCATAACTACAGCACTAGTAATTGCTCCAAACTCACCAAAGATATTCTTCAAATCCTCATCTGTTGTTGTTTCTGATAAATTTTTCACATAGACATTGTTAAATTTTGTCTTATTGGTAGCAGTTTCTCTTTCCTGCTTACGAAGGAAGTGTCCCACATAAACTTGTTTGTCATTAATCAACATGCCATTCAATTTATCTATAGCTTTCTGAGCTGCTTCCTCATTGTCAAATTGCACAAAGCCATAGCCCCTTGATTGGCCAGAAGGATCAGTAGCCACCTTGCAAGAAAGAATGTTGCCGAATGATGAAAAGGTATCATGAAGAGCCTTGTGATCAATAGACTTATCCAGGTTCTGCAAAACAGAAAGCAAATGTGAAAAGAATTACCAAAAAGGATTTGAAACATGTATACCTTACATTAAGTCCCTAAAAGGAGAAGTAATTGCAGGAAGCACAGAGAGTCACCCTTGTGACAGAAACAAATGAAAGGAAAGACATAGAAGAAAATGTTAATACCTTGATAAAAATATTTCCTGTCCCACTCTTACGAATACTTGGGTCCCGATGAGAGTACATGATCCTAATGGGCTTGTTATTAAGAGGAGTGAAGTTTAGTACCTCCAGTGCCCTTCCAGCTGTAGATGAGAAAACATAAGAGAAGCCAACCAGCAAGGGAAATATGATAAATTAACAGAACAAAAGTCATGTTACAAAAATTCCATAACAAGTTAAGAAAATAGTATTTATAGAATTACTCTACTTATAATTGGTAATATTACAATCAGCATTACTAAAATTATTTATCAACCACATGTATTCAAAGGTCAACATATTCACCTCTAACTCATTAATTCAACAAAAATCAATTAAGCTCTAATTTGTTTTCCAGTGTTGACATACAACCACACATATCCCCATGCAACGGGAAAATAATCACATAAGAAATAAAGTATATTAGAACTAGCCCGCTGCATTGAACTTACAAGAAAAGGTGCTTAAGGGGAAAAAGAACAGATAAAATCTGCAGCTTATCACGAAGATAAAAATAAACAATGAAAACCGAAAATTACATGCCTCAAGAGAGATTTGATGCACCAAGCATTGAAAAGTCAAGCTGGCTACATAAACATTTCTTTCCAGCCAATGTCACTACAAGCTAGCCAGAAAGCAAATGTGTTGACTACAAGCTCAAATCAACTCTCACCTCAATCATAAATAAGTTCAACAACTACTTTGAGCATTCCTACCCCTCATATGTAGAAGCCTTTGTTGCACAAGGCCAGATTATCTCTGATGAAGATAGGATATTGAAAACATTTCCATAGCTAAAGCCACCTTTCGAGGCAATTCTGCACTCAGAACTCCATTCAGTCCCATACTTGTATAAATCCAAAAACATCCTCATATCAAAACTCACAAAGGCTCAAGAAGGCTTTCCATCAGCATCACCATATAATAAAATGCCTAAAATTTCAAATTTTTAATGTCGTTGGGTGTTAGCTATATCCTAATCATTTTCTATTCGTCAGGCTAAATTGCCTTCCCACCGTACAATAGCATTTTCATAATGAAAATATAAACTCTCGTGTCAAATTGGGTCGGAATATTAGCATGCATTGCATAATTCAAACACAATTCATAACTTCACATTGTTTCTGAAATGGAATAGCATCTTAGGACCAAAGGTTACAAAAATGTCAATCTTTTCTAGCCCCTATGTATGCAATTCAAGAAAATAACACTATCGCTACCAGCCATGCCCGTTAAGGCTTTCAATTCGATTGCAATTACCACAAAATAGAACATGAAACATACAATACAAGACGCGGTTTAAAATTAAAATTTAGAGGAAAATGAATACTAACCATCCTGAGGATTGCTGTAGTTAACATAACCATAACCCAGCGATCGACGGGTGCTCAAGTCCCTACAGACTCGAACAGACACGACCTGACCAATCTGGTTAAACAGATCGTAGAGCTGTGAGTCCGTCACGTTCAGGTCAAGATCGCCAACATAGAGCGACGTCGGCATGAATGGAATCCCGGCTTGGTTCGCCGCAACTCCGTTCGGCCCCGGTACCGGCGCCGCCTGATGCTGTACCTGAAGCTGTGCCATCTCAAAAATCACAGATGTTCTAGATCCTTCTCTCCTCTCCCAAATTAAAATTAAATAAAAAAATGAAAATTTGCCCCCTCTCCTCTTCTTATCTTATTTGAAGATAAATCAATTAATTACTGAAACAAAACACAAGAAGATACGAAAATGATTAAAGCTTTGATCCTAAAACTGAAAAGTGGACTGATAATCAAAGACCAACTAGAGTAAATTTTTTTTTTTTTTTTTAGGATAATTTGGGATAGGAAGAGGAGAGAGAAGGGTAAAATAGGGATAGAATCGCCCGAGAACCGGACGGAGACGACGGATGAAGGTAAAGACTAAAGAAGAGATTTTTTTTTTTTTTTTTCTAATTGGGGTGGAGGGCAGATCGAAACCGCACCGCACCAGCTTATATCACAGGTTATTTGTAAAATTGATAAAAACCCTAGCTTAGTTTAGAGAACTTTGCTTACGCACCGTCCGATCATTTCATGGTCCCACACCTGGCAGTTTTGAATTGACGACTCAAATTACTTGCCAAGGATGATTGATGATCAAGGGTAGTAGCGGTATTATGTAAGTTTGTTGCACATCGGATTACACGTGGTGAAAATACCGCTGACCACGATTTCTCTTTTCTGTTATTCAATTTCTTTCATATTCGTATCTTTTACTTCCGCTTTTTAGAATAGAATCTTTTACTATTTAGCTTTTTTTTTTTGAATAATTTTTTTATTATTTAGTTTTACTGTTTCTAATACGATCATTGTTTGAATTTAATTTTTCTAAAATGAAATTCAATTTAATTTATACACTTTGATTGATATTCTATTATTTGAATTCCTTTTTTATAAAAAATAGAGTAATTGTGTTTATTAAATTTTATAGCCAAATATACTCCCTATCAAAAGGCTTTTCTAATTGACAAATTTAATGCCTTCCAAAAAAAATTCTTCAAAAAGCTTTCCAATTTGATAAATTTAATTTGGGCTTTAGGTTCTTGAAATAAATATTCTATTAAATTTTTTTAATATTCGAAAAAGACCATTCTTTATGTTTTGGAGATAGTAATCTTTGCTCTCGAGTGAGTTCAAATCTCAATTTCTACATTCGAGTGTGTGAGTTTATAACTAAGTTAAAAAAATTATTTTTAAATGAAATAAATAATTTATAAATAAAATAAATATAACCCTTTTAAACTTAAAAGTTAAAATACAATAATTGTAAAAATTAAAAATATAATTAGACTAAAATTATTTTTAAATTTAAACATTAGGCATTTTTTATATTAAAAAACAAAGGTGACGAAAAAAGCCTAGATAACTTAAAACAAGCTCAAAGAAAAAACTAGAACAAAGGCAGTATACTCATTATTTATCACATGATATATTCAAAAAATAATATAACATTAAAATAATTTTATTATTGTACTTTTTTATTTTTCGTATATACTTATAATAATATATTATGATTGTTTTATTTATTAATTAAATTCATATTTTATGTTTAAAAATTATTTTTATTTTATAAATTAAAATATAAAACCTTACATATCATAAATATTTATATAAAAATAATTTTTTTTTAATTTTAACTGTAACATCTATACTGTTAATATTGTTTATATTAAAAATAACAATAAATATTAAATTTTAAAACTATAAATTATCCTTAAAAAAACTATAAATGGTAATTTATATTAAAAGAATTTTAATTTTTATTTAAAAAATAAATTTTACAAACACAATTCAAATTTTACAAATAATTCAAAATAAATATTATTTATAAAGTAAAATAGTTAAACAATACAATTAAATCACTAAATTCTTTTTTAAAAAAATTCTACTTATGTATATACACACACATGTAATGCGTGAATTGTCCACATATTTATATTTAAAATTGAATTATACAAATATAAAATATACAAAGTATAATTATAATAAAATGACAATATCAATGCTTTTCAAAAATAGACATTACATAAAACTACAATTTAAAAAATACATATATTTTTTTATAGTTGTGTTTTTATCAAATTTAATATGAACAAAAAAAAAAAGTATGTAAAAATCACAAAATAAACTGTGACATAATAAAATATATATTTATAGTTGTATGTAACAAGTTCTTCTGCTAGGAGCAAAAATAGAAATTAACTGAACGTATAACTGGCAAATAAGAAAAAAAGTCAGTGTAAAAGTTTGAGAAAATATGGGCCATATATATATATATATATATATATATGAACGTTAAAAGACCTTAAACGACCATTAAAATTGTCATTAAGTTAGATTTTGTAACTTATAAGGTACATATTATCTAATTTAATAAAAATTGGTTACATAATTAATAAGTGACAAATATCTTTTAAATAACTTAAAGCCATTTGTAAACATAATTCATAATTATTTTATTTAATTTTAAGATCAAATAGTTGAATTTACGTGGTAAAAAAAAGAGAACTAACATATGATATAAATCAAAATAATTTGAACATATAAATTAAAATTATAATAATATAATCTTAATTAAGTGTGTCCAAAAATTTCCGAACTTACATGACCCATCGGTTTAGGGTTGGATTGGTTCAATTTGAAGCTTTCATAAGGTTGGTTGTAGGTTGAGACTGGTTTTGGTTAAAATCGAACCGAGTGATTGGTTGGGCAATTTGAGAATAGTGAAACTATTGTTTTGAAGGTTGAGGACTAAAAATAAAACTATTTTTTTTCTTAAATCTTCTCAAATTTCTACTATTTGTCATTGTGCACTACTTCTTATCCTTTGTGCATGCTTTCCTTTTTTTTTTTTAAATGTTAAGTCGTCTCCAGTTACAGACTTCTTTGATATTCAGATGCCAACTCTCCTCCTTTCCTATCTATATATTTGTATCCTCTATATTTTTTATTCAACTTCGATAATTTTCGAATTTATCTTTTGTGATCAAATTTGAGTCATGGAAAGAAAAAAAAGAAAAGAAGAGACTGATGCCCTTAAGATCAAACCATGACCAATTCTTGTACCATTGGGATTTCAACCTCTTTGCTTGTACCAGTTTTCATTCCAAAAGGTGAAGAAAAAGAAGAAGACGAGTGAATAAGAAATAAACGTATAAGAGGAGATAAGCAAAATGGAAAAAAGGAATGGCCAAGATTTTAATAATTGGTATGATGGTTTGGAAACTAAATTGAATTTGGTTGGATCGTAACACACATGGTCAATTTAGTTCATTTCATAGTTTTATGCAAAATGAGGTTGTAGGTTAGATGTTTCGATTTGGGTCTGATCCAAACCTAACACATGAACATAGAGATGGAAGCTACGCGAGTATTTGTGAATACCTGCACTAGCTTGCCCCATTTTGACCCGCATGGATACTTAAAAATAGGTAATGGGTAGGTAGGTAGGTAGGTAATTTTAACGAATCGTTATGGGGCAAGTAATAACGCATGTGTATCTGCTATCCATAAAAAAACTCATTGCATATATATATATATTCTAGGCACCTCTAAATTAATTGTTGATTTTTTTAATGAGTTGTTGTGAACTTTTTTAAACGTGTTTTTATGAATTTTTTATTTTATTGGATAATTTATATTAATTTTATTATTATGTTATGTATTTAAAAAAAAAAATCATAGATGTTAATTTATGATTTTAAATCTATTTCAATTAATGTTTATATAGATTTGCGAACGTTGTTTTTATTAAACTTGCAACATGGTCCATTTCATGTCAAGCCTTAGAGTTTGGGATTTGTTTCCCTCCTTTTATTGTTGGCCTTTTAATGGTTGAATAAAACTCATAAACACTATCAGTATATTCAAAATTCAGCATATTTTAAATATTTTAGTGTTTTGTTGATAATATGTTTAGAATATATTGTTAATAAAGTGTTTAAATTATGTTTACACTATGATTATAATGTAATATTAATAATATATTAAGGGTATGTATGTCATATGTTTAGAGTATAACTAATATCTTAAAAGACTAATAATATAATATGAAAAACTTATGGATTGCTGCCCTTTACTACATATATGAAAGTAATATAGTAACTGCACTAAGAAATAGAGTACATACTTAAAATTCAAATCAACATTGATTAATTTATTTTGTTTAATATTTACTTAAATTTCATTTAAATAATATTTTTGTGCTTAAATAAGGATATGCTTAAAAAAAAACTCGGTAAGAAAATAAAGAAAATCAAAATTATCAAGTAATATTCTAACCCTATTCTTAAACCAATGCAAGTAGTATAAGTAGATGATACACATTATTAAGTACTTTGACAAAAATACACAATAGACATGATAAATAACACATGTAATTTCCAAATAAACTAGATACAATATAAGCATTCATTAGTGTTATTAAAGAAGAACACATTGTTTCATACAAATTCTACTTAAAATATTACAAACAAGCGGAACAGGTTGTAAATTACTAAGAAATTGTCTACCTATTTTCAATTGACTATCTATTGAAACAAAGGGTAAAATATTGTCATTCTGATCACCAAAACACCTACTTGCAGAATTATGATCCACAATCACTTCCAATGCATCACAATGCATATTGTTTATGATATGTTTAAAATATGTTTGATTTATATTTAGAACATGTTTACATTTTTTTTTTTACAGAAAATACTATTAACAATATGCAATTCCGGTCGTTACAAGAGACCTATTAAATTACAATAAATCTTGAAAAATAATAAAAACAACTAAACTTGATGAAGAAAGCAATTTCAAATATCCTTAAAAAAATTTTGTATATCTAAAAGGGATATTAACTTTTAGGTTCTGAATGTTTTAGTAAATATACTAACAGATCATTCTATTTTTTAAAATATATTCTCAAGTCCTTTAGTTTTTAAGATATTATCTCTCAGATTCTTCCTGTTTAAAAAAGACTTTATATCTAAATAGTAAGTATCAAAGTATAATTTTACTCATCTTCTACATTTAGTAAGGATCAAAATGCAATTTCCGCACAAATACTCAAAATCTGTTTCTAGCAAAGAACTAAACAAATAAATATACCAATTTGAAACTCTCAACATGAGCAATCGAAACTCGATCTTCTTTAAACCAAAGCACAAGAGGTCATCCAAAGCAGAAGAGGACCTCTAAAAATGGAGGATAAAGTTTTGGATCCTTAGACCCAAAATTCGACCCAAATAGATCTTCTTTTGCAGCCGACGAAGGGCGAGGTATAGGACACCAAAGTACTCACAACGACCTCAGCTCCTTTTGGTGGCTTCAAATTTCACCAACGCTCATAAAAAATCATGAAACCTTAGGTGGATCTCCGTTAGACTTCGTTCTTTTTCAAGAGATAGGAAATAATTAAGTATCATAGTGAGGGAAGGAATATGGTGAGTTTGATATGACATAACTTTAGTTGAAGTCATTTTTAATTTTTTTTTTCAAAGAAGGTGGAGTTTCCCCTTTATTTTTTATAATAATTACAGTTTTTTCTAAACGTATAAATTCTAGCTTTATAATAGGAAAGAGGCATAAATGAAAATATTACAAGCCTCTCATATTTTTTGTATAAAATGATTGGATATAATTATTAAATGTATTGTAAACTAGAATTAGATGTATCATAAACCAATATTTTTATGCATTGTTTTGTTTACGTTTCTAATATATTGTGTTTTTAATACATCTATTTGAATGCAAGTTTTAAATTAGTATATTTAATTTTTTTAGATCTTTCAAATTTTACAAAATTTCTTTTAATTATCAACTAAAAAAATTTTCTTTTAAATATATTTCTTATTTTTAAAAATTTATTAAACTTGTTTTGAATATTTATCAAAATGGTTTTAAACCATATTTGTCCCTTAAACTTAATTGCTACTTCTTTTGTTGGATAGAAGATTTTAGTGGGCATGTTAATTTTCAATTTTTCTTTTTATTTATTAGTTGCTTTTTAAATTTTTAAAGTTGTATGACATTTCTTTAGGATAAATGTTTTATTTTTGATACTATAATTGCTATTATTCTTTAATTTTTTAAACTATTATTCAACTTATTTTAAACCAAATTTATATATTTATAGTAAGTAGTTAAACTTCTTTAAATTTAGTAGCTGCTTGTGTGCTACATAGATCTTTTTATTTTATATTAATTAATAGGGGTTTTGACATGATAACCTACTAAATTTCACCACATTCTAAAAAATAACGTATTTTTTTTTTTAAATAATCCTCAAAATAGCTTTTTTTTTAATTATAAACATATTATAAACAAAATATAAATAATTTATAAATCAAACAAATACAGCCTTTAAGAATTAAAAAGTAACATATGGCCTTTTTGAGAAAACTGAAAGTATAATTAAGCTAAAAGTTATTTTTGAAGTTAAAAACTAAGCC
Organism: Croton laevigatus; assembly: GCA_949640765.1. Classification (NCBI taxonomy): domain Eukaryota; kingdom Viridiplantae; phylum Streptophyta; class Magnoliopsida; order Malpighiales; family Euphorbiaceae; genus Croton; species Croton laevigatus. Next base: position 19,233 of record CATIWJ010313078.1, read on the forward strand.
TTTTATAATATTATCCCTAATTAGTATTTGCATATTGTCATTTTTTTTGTTTATTTCCTGGTCTAAATTATATTTCTATTTTTTAAAAAGCTTTTTTGTTTTATTGTAGTAAACTATTTTTATGTTAATGCTAAAAATATAAACTAGTAATAAATGTTTTATAAACTAAAGCAAATTAAGTGAAAATTAGTTTTTTATATAATTTTAAATATTTCATCTTATATATAATTTTTAATATATTTTTGCTGGAATTTATTTTTAATTAAAATTTGTGTCACATGGCGTATTTTTATTTATGTGCATATTTCTCTTGCTAAATGGTAAGAATAGAACTTGGTTTTAATAAAAATAGTTATCCTTGTAAAAGAAATTATGTTTTTGGATATTTTTGCTTGTTTATATACGAAAAAGACTAGTTTTGTAATTTTTTTTTTCATTTTTTAGAATATATTTGATTTTCTATGGTCTATTTATAAAGATTTGGGTATAGAGCTTAACGGTCAAAATCTAGAAGGCATATGAAAATAAAAACTTTGTTCTTTGGCTTTGTAATAATTTTGGGACCTTATGAATTTGCTTGCCTAGATATCCAGCAAACAGAAATCCTGCTATAACAACACCAAAAGCAGAAATATTTTTATTTCAGTAGAACATCAGTAGAACATGGAGCAAAAATTTGGTTGATTCTACTCATCCTCCTTATACTTTCTGTATATTTTTTGGATCAAAATCCACAAATAATCTTCCAGAAATTTATACTCTTCACTATAATCAAACTCATAATCTAAATATTAATATAGAGAAATTATAGAATACAACCGTTGTACAAACTCGTAGTTGGTGTAACATTCCAATAAAAATTAACCATCTCAAGAGGGGTGTTTACATGGCGCGTTGTGAAATATTTTGTGCAGAAAGCACCTGTGAAAAAAAATTATATATGTATAAATCTTTAAATATTTTTGGATTGTCACATAATTTCTCAATAATGTGACTAGTAATTACAATGATAAAACTAAGTGATATAGGCAATTATCTTTAGACCATTGTACATGCGTGACAACTTATGATGAGTTAGTCCAATTACTTCTCACAATTGATTTATAATTCACGATTGAAGATTCAAATCTAGTCATTCAAAAAGAAAAAATCAAATCTAGATTTGGCACACTAAGATAATGGTAAATGTAGGTCCAAATCGTGTCTTATTTGAAAGAGAAAACTTAAAATGTGAGAATCATGATAATGATTTATGATGTTTACATGGTAAAACCTAAAATTTGAGAATCATGATAATGATTTATGATGTTTACATGGTTCATAAATCCAATGTTAATTGTCTCATATAAACCTTATTTTATTCTTTTTTTTGAAATTTCACCCAGTTTCCGAACATTTAACTAGGTGACGATTAATCAGAATTTGAATACTGAAGAAGACCATTAATGAGAAGACTCTCCTAACTCAATTTTTTCCAATATTAATTGCATAATATATTCTTATTTTATTTTTCAAATACTTAAAGGTGTGTCTATATACTAACTTGTTGCATTAATTTGTAATTTGTTACACCTTTCGAATATTTCTTCTCATAAGGAAAGACGGAAATGGTCTAAAATAAGATTGTCCAAAAAATGAAAAACTCTAATAGCTGATTGATTTAGTATATGACATCAATCCATATACCAGGTGCAAGCAAGTATTTTTCTAATCATAATAATTTTAAAAAAAAAAATCTCCTAGTATTATATTTATTTTAAATTCACAATCTAAACAAGGAAAAAACCTAATTGCCACTACCATTTTTTTTTTTTTTTGCAATAAATTAACAAAAAGATCAAGTAATTGACAGCACGAACATCCTATTATTCTACTATTTTGACTTCAATTCCATTTACATGGTCTAAGATCAAAAGTTCAAATCCGGAGTGTCCTAATTAAAATTTAATTTGCCAATAAAAAAAAAAATTATACTTCCATAGTAGACCAATAATTGATCTTGAAAGATGAGCATGTAAATGTGTATATTACTCTAATTAGTAAAGTAAATGACTTTTGGTTGACGAAGGAAAGGAAAGAATAAAAAAGCAGGTTCCAATTGGTTTCAAATTTAGAAGATCCAAATTTAGTTTCCCTCCAAAATCATGACGGTAGCCCCACCACACACAACACTAGCTGTTTTCTCTTTTCTCGGAAAATGGATGTCAATCACACGCCAAAAAGAAGCAAAAATTCTGATAGTATATATTTTTACTTTAAGAAAGTCTTCCAGTAGTGCAAAAATTAATCAATCTTATGATACTCTATTTTTCTTGGTATCGGTGGATGAAGACAGACAGACAGTGACCCACTCCCATTTCAAACTTTGGTTTTAAAACAAGTAGGTGGGTGCGTGGACTTCAGTGTCCGTAGCTTACTTACTGAAAAGCTTCGTCTTAACAAGTTTCTCTGTTAGTCAAAGAGAGGAAAAGAAGATGGAGCAAAAGCAATTGGTTGCAAGTTAGAAAGAAAGTGACAACTTGTCTTTCTTCATTCTCGGTACTGATAATTAAAGAAAGAAAGGAACCACATCAAGCAGATCAAGATTTGATCATATATTTAAATATTACAAAGAATTTAATTAGAAGATGAAAATTCTGGGTGCAATGGGAAAAGCTCCAGAGTTCTATTTGATCCTTCTTCTCTACATAATGAGGACCTGTTTTCTTCTAATTCCAAGCTTTCAAATCCCCAGCTTCTGCATTTTCTCTTGTATGGACTATCTTCCTCCTTCTCAACCTCTACCTGCATCATAATTTCAGAAAATTTCAACTATTTTTCTTTCAGATTATGTAACACAAAAAGAAAAGAGAAGAAAATTAATTGTACGTACGTTAGAAACCCTTGTTTCCAAAGAAATAGTAGTAGTAAAAGGGCCTGGGGTTCTGGGACTATGGCTTAGACCAAGGCTATTGCGTTTCTGCTTTTGCCTTTCGCGTGCTTTGTGGTTTTGGAACCAGTAAAACACATTTTTCCCTTCAATCTTCCCATATCTGCTCAACTGTGCAGTGATTTGTTCTATCTGTTGGGCATTAGGAGTTCTCATTCCTCCTCTATAAAGCATCTCCAGTATTCCTATCTGTTCTTGCGTAGGGTTCCAACGCGTACCCCCAGGGTGTGTCTCCACCTGCACCCAACCAATTCTAGATCATTAGAAACCATGCATGCAAACAAACTATAACTACGTTAAATTTAAGGAAAAAATATATTCGGTCCAATGGATTTATATTAAAAAAAAAGAAAAAAAGTGACCTGAGGTTGAGGAGAATCTTTCTTGTCGTCGGAGGAACCGAGCTTCCTTGGACCAATTTCAGGTCTAATGAAGCTCTTGAGATCAAAAGACGCAACAGTAGTAGTAGTAGAAGAAGTAGTAGTAGAATCAGAATTATTAGAGAGTTTAGGAGCAAGAGGACGAAGACGCTTGCAACCAAGCGAAAGAGAGGGTTCGTGCTCCCAAAAACCACGTGCCAACTGATGCACCTTCATGCTTCCCATGGTGAAGGACTGAAACAAAGAGAAATGGGGCTAATTATATAGAGAAAGTGGGATATGAGGTGGTATACTATAGACCAAATGATGAGGTGAGGTTGACTTGGGATTTTCCCGTTTTTAATAAGGGTAAATAAAGCAAAAAAAAAAAAGCTGTATAAAAATTGGATTGTTGCTACAGAAACACAAGTATAATTGTTTGTTTTGCTGTAAGCGTGTGGGTATGTGAGTGAGTGAGGGATGAAATGCGTGTGGGTTGGAGAGTCACAGTCGGGCCATTTTTTTCTCTCGTTCATAATGATAAGGTGTTTTTGCTTTTCGGTGGCCTCTTAAGCTTTTTAATTTTCTTCTTTAAAAAGTAGAAGCTAGCGAATGTAAAAAGATTCCTCCAATCCCTAAACTTGTTTCTTTCTTTCTTTAATTACTTTTCTACATACGGATATTGTTTTTTTTCAACACCAACTAGTGAAATGAATGCCGTCTTCCCTTTCTTTCTTTTTTAAAATTCTTAATATATAGCACTGTTAGGACGTGGCTTATTTGGTCATTCTATTTATTTATCATGATAATTGTAGAATGTGAAATATTTTGAGTTTGATTTATAACAATCACATTATCAGTAGAGTTTTCCTATAGCCTCGCAATATTATTTGATCTCGTTTATTAAATTTTTTTTCTTAAATATAGAGGATCAAGCCTATGTCAAAAAAATAAAAAGAAAAAAATAAAGTAATAAGAGAATATTGAAAAATAAACCAAAACATTAGAATAAAATTATAATTTTATTAGTGCATACCATATCTATCCAATCCCCCTTTTCTTTTGGAACTGTAGCTCCAATTTCCCAAATAGTTAGTATAAAATAAACTATCAGATCCCCCACCAATACCAAACCCCACCAAGTTTTGTTCTTTATAGTATAAGTATAATTATATAAAAATACACAGTTCCAGTTATTTATTACAGTTGAATGGTATATAATATATCCATATTATTGATTAGCTGATACTAATTATATGAAGAAGAGTAGTATTAATATTATAAGAATAATTTCTTAGCTTAACGGAGAAGAGGGAATAATAATTCTGTTTCACAGTAAATATGATGAGTTGTTGAGTGAAAACCAAACAGCATTGCAGAAGAATTTGTTTGATGACTTCAATCACGGAAAAAATTTGTACTACTGTCAAGTGCCTTCTTCATAATCATATGCACATGTGGTTTCATCATCAAGTTAGAATTCAATTCTGGCATCTCTTCTATTCTGAATCATTGCCTTTAATTATTTATCACCAACTCTTCTTTAATCACTGTTAATCTTTCATCATTTCTTTTGTTTTCTTCTATTTCGGTCTTAATAATACACCTAAACCCCAGCAAATTATAATTATTTGCCTCTTCTTTTTCATGACTATTAAATAAAAAATAAATTATTAGTTGGGTGATTAGCGAAACTATAGATTATTACGTTTCTGAAATGAATTCTCAAAGAATACTAAAATAATAGATGATGACGTGCAGGAAAAAGAAAACGAAAAGAAAAGAATGCTGTACATACATTAAGTTTTGAAACAAAGAATGACTTTTTTTTGTTTCGTTTAAAGCAAAATAAACATTTGTTATAAGAATTGTGCATGTGCAGATCATGTCCTTCCAAACCATATCATTTCAATTCCAATGGAAATTATGATTATCAGAAAAGAATAAGTGAAAAAGTTTTGAAATTTAAGTTTCAAAACAAGTTTAATTAACGAACGTGTGCATCTCATGGAAATGATGAGTAATTGGGGAAGGAACAGCTCTAAAAGATGGCTCTTTCCTGTAGTGGTCGAATGTCAATTTTGAATTATATCACATTAATCAATTAAAAAAATTAGTATAACAAATATATATGCCAATTAAATTTGTTTTAACATTTCTCTTGGGATGATAGGAAGTGAAAGGTCTATTTTTTTTTTCTTTATCGCCAAATTTTTTTATTATTAATTTTGAAACCCGGAAAAACTTAACATTCTCATGTGTTTTATTATATTTTTCAAGTATGCTTTGATATGTAGTTCACAGTGTTATCTCACTCCATTAAGTGTTTTCTATATATAAAGAAGAACATTTATAAGTGAATTGCAATTAAATCTAATAACAGCCACTTGATTTAGTCTAATTCTAAGTTCTCCCAAATGATAAGTATTAGGGGTGAGCAGATTTGACCGAAAACTGAAAACCGCACCGTTACCGAACCGATTTTTTGGTTAACCGAACCGAACGGTTCGGCTTCGGTTATAAGAATATATAAATATCGGTTTTCGGTTCGGTCGTCGGCTTGAGCTTTTCGGAAACCGAACCGAACCGAAAACCGATTAAAAATAATAACCTAAAATTATACACCCCTGTCCTTCCTTTAAGCCGCACATTTCTTATTCATTATTTCCCTTTCTTTTTTGATCGAAGCCGCCCCTCCCTCTCACTCACAGCGTCCCTCCTCTACCCTAGCCACCGCACCGGCCGTCGCCGCCTCAACTGGTCCGCCTCTCTCTTTCTTCCCTTCATCTCCGCCTCTCCTCTCCCCTTTTTATTCTTTTCGTTCTGAGAAATGAAAAAGGAGCAGCAGTGGTAGTGATATTTAGGTTCCGCCATCGCCTCCTCCTCCTCGATCGCCTCCGCTTCCGCCTACTCCTCCGCCTCGGTCGTTCAATTCCGGTTTATTACTCCTTAGATCCAGGTTAGTTTGATCTCTGGCAAAGGGCAAAGGAGCACCACCGTTGCCGTATCGTCATTTGCTTCATCGTATATTATCAATTTCTTCATTGTTCTTGATTTTGCTTCATCTGTATATTATCAATTTTTTTTTTTTAAGAATATTTGAATCTTTTGTGTTTAAGGCTTGATCTAATTATATTGTATATTGAATTTCTTGTGAGGATAATTTTGGTATAGATCTTTTGGATTAGGAGTTGTATTTTGTGATTTTTTTTTTCGAAATTAATGTTAGATCTATTGTTTGTCAAAAAAAAAAAAATATTAGATCTGTTGTTTGTTGTGTTTGATTTTTCGTTTGTTGCTGTTTGTTGTGTTTGATTTTTCATTTGTTGCTGTTTGTTAGATTTTGTGTAGTTTAATTTTGTGTTTATTACGTTTGATTTTGTGTTTGTTTGTTTGGACGTGTCTCATAATTCGGTTAATACCGATACCGTACCGATACCGAACCGAAAAATCGGTTCGGTTTTATATCGGTTTTATATATGTTCGGTTCGGTGTTCGGTTTATCTAAATTCTTATCGGTTTTATATCGGTTTCTTCATTTCGGTTCGGTTCGGTGAACCGAACCGAATTTGCTCACCCCTAATAAGTATGAGTCCATATTTTTATTTCTAAGTAATGGGACTTGTAATGTATTTCATATTGACATATGTGCAAATACAATTTATTTTTTTTTTATCTAAGTGCAAATACAATATGAACTTTTAATCTTTTAGATCAAAAATTTTCTCTATTAACTTATAATCTGTTTGATCAAAATTTTTCTTTATTATCAAAACTTTTTCCCATTTTTTTTTTCAGCATCTATTTCAGGCCAATGTGGACATATATACATGATTTTCCGTATATACCGACCATTAATAGAGCTTTTCAGTATATGCTGACCATTAATAGAAATACATGCATTTGCATTGCATTATGATTTCTGAAAGGAAATAGAAAATGGTTGAAAAATAATGGCTGGAAGCAGTTGGAAGAATCTTGACTTCAAATCTGTCGTATGCCAAAGCCATTTTTTTCCTCAAAAAAATCTGATCCTTAAATTTGCACTGATTTTGTGGGTTTGGTTTTTTCCTTAAAAACTCACATGTACATGTTTTTCCATGAAGTAGTTAGGAAGAAGAAGACCATCTTATTCCTCTTTATAGCATTTATGACAAAACATTCTGGCTGAATGTGAACACAACATTAATTCTTCCATTAGCAATACTAATCTTTTATTAATTAAAATGCTAATTACTAGTTTTACATTTTGAAAAAGAAAGCTTTCATATGTCTTCATAATCTCCGGCACACAACGATTTTCAAATTTTAAGATTTGGTTGCCGGCCTGATGTGACTCTTAATTTCTTCACACCTTTGATTTCCTAATACAAGCAAATGTAATCAGAATATATTGACAAATTAAATATGGCTTCATATACGTATAATTTGCTTAACAGCTCATTCTAACTCTTTTTAAAGTTTACACACATGATAAAAGAATGCCTTAGCCTCTTGGATCCATTTCCAATCATTTTACAATTCCCTAATAATAATGCCTTCTTTAGTATACTAAATTGGACTCCACTAATGGAGCAGGATAAGATCTTGAGCTAGACATATGCTTCCCTTTAAATGATTTGACAAACTTACTTGGTGTATATTTTTCAGGAATTCCGTATATTTATAGTAAGCAGGTTGGGTTCGAGATCTAGCATACGTAGTTATTCTCGTTCGGAAATTCACCCACTACTACTAGGTGTGCCACTTGAGTCGGGTCCGATATAGGATGAACCGTGACTTTGAGCTTAAGTTTAGCTTGTTTAGATATAAACAAATTCAAGCTCAATGAGTCAAAATAATGTCATTTGATAACTCTTTTATTAATATTTAGGAAAAATTATAATTTTGTTCCTTTATTTTTACTTAATTTATATTTTTTGAAATAAATTTTTTTGTTCATGAGTCAAATTTTTTACCCTTTTATTAAATAATGATCATTATTCTATTAATTTTTTAAAAATGACATTATTATCCTTTAATTAATATGTACTTACAACACTCAAATTCCTCAACCTCTCCCTCCATTAGCTTTGAATCATATTCTTCAAATGAATCTTAATCCTCTTCTTAAGAAGCAATTTCGGAAACTTCGAGATTGGACAAATAAATTGGCTTAGATTTCAATGATCCTGATGACATGATGATGGAAACTTTTCTAAGTTAGAATAATAACCATCTTGTAATTTCAGGAGTGGGAAGACAATATCTCTCTTTCTATACGTTCTCTTTTCTCAAGAGAATTTTGCTACTAATTTTTGTTGAAATGAACTAGCTCCACCACTAGCCGTTCAATCACCACCATCCGACTACTGCCCAACATAAAGGTTAGTTTCTGGTGAACACAACTCCATTGTTTTCAAGCTCGATGGAGACTTCTACAATAGTAATCGAAGAAAAAAATTCAGGCAGACATGAAAATCTAATTCACCGATTCATGATTTTTAGTGATCGGCTAAGGAAATGGAAGCCACCAAGAAAGAGTCCATGAGCCGGCGAGACCTTTAGTGCCAACCAACTCTTTAATCGATGGCCATAATTGAAAATACAAACGGGTTGTGGATTTGAGTCAAAAGATATGATAACTTCAATTGATATTTGGAAAGTCTTATGGTGATTTAATAATAAAACTAAGGTCATGACTTCATTTTTCATGCCAAGAGCTTCATTTTGTTGTCTCTAGTGATTGCTTTTGTGGCAAAAAAAAGGGCTTTGAGGGATAGTGTTGGCAAATTATTAAAATGGTCCCTATCCAAAGTTGAAGATGAGGCAAAGAGTAATTTACCCTTTGTGGGTGGTAAATTACCATGTTGATCCCTTCCCTAGAGGAAGAAGAAGAAGAAGGTTAAATTACTGTGTAATCCTTAAACAACAAATGGTAATCATGTCATTCTTAAAGAATTTAACAAAATAGTGATTATTATTTAATTGAATGATAAAAACGTATGATAAAAATAAAATCTAAAGAAAAAAATTTATTTAGAAAAATATATGGATAAAAATATAGATTAAGTATAAAAATAAAAAATAAATTTGAATATTTTGTAATATTTATATAGTAAATCAGACTCGCGAATAATTTTGATAACCCAAACACGCAAATGACCTCAACAAATCGAGCTTGCAATTGTCTGTTAAGCGAACTCGAATGTTTTGTTTATTTATTTTTTAAGATTAATTCGAACCATTTTCAAAATTGCCATAACCACATCTGCACGAATAAATTGCCGATCATTATGTATAGCCGTAACTATGATATCTAAAGACCATAAACTCTAGATACCACCCAAAAAATCAGATATTAAAATTTCTAAAATATGGTGATTTGAGATAACAAGGGATAATATTAAAAAAACTCCCTATGTTTTTATCATACAAACTAAACCTCATATTAAAAAAACTCCTTATGTTTTTATCATACAGACTAAACCTCCATGTCTTTTTTTTTTTCCAACAAAAAAATCCTTATTTATATTTCCGTTGATATTTTTCTACTTCTGTCTGTTTTTTCTTTTAAAATAACAGTTGAAGAATCAAAATGTAATTTTACGAGCCGTTTTGAAAAACACAAGAAATGAAGGACCATTTTGCATTTTTACCTTAAAATTCTATTGTTCTTCTTCTTTTCGTCCTTCTGCCTCCTGTTCATGGCAGCCACCAAACTCACCACCGCACCAATGTTTTCTTTCTTCTCCGAATTTTCTCAACCACCGTCGCCAACACCTTCTTTTTTATCTCTGGTAACCGATCGAGAGAGAGAGAGAGGGAGAGAGATCAGTAGAGAGAGAAATCAAAAAGGAGAGAGTGAATGATCGGACTGTTGATGAGCTTTCTGGCACCTCCGGTGGTCCGACGACGGAAATGATGGCAGATTCGGACTCCTTGTGGCAAGAGCTTTCAAATGATGCAGAGCTTGCCATCGATCTGCGACCGGAACAGAAAATGTGTTCAACGGTCAGAATTTTCAGACGGGATTTTCGACGGCTTCCGTTCATTCTCTGACTCCGATTTAGGTATATTTTGAATCCTCATCTCCTTAACTTTAATTTGATGTAGAGTTTGTGTTGGTTGGTTGAGGATTTCCACTAGTGTGTTTTTTTTATAAAGGTTCGGACTGTTTTTTCTAAATTCCGGCAAGCCTGAGCGAAATCTGTTAAATGTAATTGAGTTTTTGAACTTTTTGTAGTTTAACGAATCTGTTGATGTGCCTGGATTTGAAATTCGACGAGTTTGAAGTTATCCGGTAACCGGAATATTCCTCTGCCGGTTACCAAGGAAGATGATGATGAACTTACATTTTGGTCCTTCATTTTTTATGTTTTTCAAAACGGTCCGTAAAATTATATTTTTATCATTCAACCATTATTTTAACAGAAAAAATAAACGGAAGAAGGATAATGTCAACGGCAATATAAAATGATTTTTTTTTGTTGAAAAAAAAAATCACAGAGAGATTTTTGTCTATGTGGTAAAAATATATGAAATTTTTTTATACTATCCCTAACAACAAAAGGACTTCACCTATAATTAGAGGCCATAGGTTTAGAATTACCAAAATTCCTTTCTAATCATTCTTAAAATCAACATATTTAATACAAGATTTTGAGAAATTACATCACTATTTTTATGTCATAATACGTATCAAGCTTTTGCTAAAATCAATTGATGCCAACTCCAAATTTGCTAAAAGAGAATGTGAATGTTAAAATGAGGTTCTAGTAGCTACTTTATTTTTTTTTTTTTTTAGGAATTACTTTAACTTATAGAGTAAAAAGAGTAGTTATAAATTGAGACATTTAAACTAAAAAGTAGAATGGTTAAGAAAAAAGATGAAAGCACTATTCATAGTCGTTATTATAAAGCTCCAAAATAAGAAGATCTCATAATATATATATAATTCTATTGGTCAGGTGTCATTCCAGCTTGACTAAAATTGCGTGGGATAATGATATCAAATGTTGACATATATATTATTAGATTTGAAGAGGTTTTTGGCCTCACGTAACCTATAATTAATTAATATCATATCGTACCACCAAATTAATTATATAATTAAACTCATCATGAATGGTTGGAGGCCAGTAGTGTATTAAAATTTTTATTCTCAAATTTTAATAGACTAAATTTAAATTTCCTTATCCACACCTAAATTTTAAAAAAAAAAATCATCTATTCATTCCCTTCAATCACGACAAGAATAATATATTTTTCTTTGTTAAATTTCTTCATATGTCTATTTAGATATAAAATAGAGGGCGGCATGATTCTGTACCTAACCCTTAATCAGTTGTTGTCCAATTAATTAGATTGCTTAGTTTAGTGTAATTTATTTGGTTAGTTGCATGGCCATTTATGACTAAGCCCAATTAATAATTGCCCTTCTTCTCTTTATTATTTTTTTGGGTCCTTTTAAATATAATACTAAAAAATTGCTTTCTGGAAAGCAAGGAGCTTTGAAACCACAAAGCTTCGCACAATCTATTGTTCTTTAAAAGTAATGATTAAAGATAAAATGTGTAATTGATTGTATGCAATGCAAAGATCTATAAGAAATATTATTTTTTCTGTCATAATATTTCTAATTTAAAATGTAAAGCGAAGTGCTTAAGTAGAAGTCCGATTAGATATGTTTATTATCAATTATATAACATTGATTATAATTAAACAGATTAATCATTCTAAAATATTAGTATAACGTATTAGTAGTAGGCCATCATATAAGCAAAAGCAGTTCTATATCATTTAGGTGCTTAATTACAATTATACATTGAAACTCAATCCCATGCCAATTGAGATAATCAGTTGTATCTTTCTTTCTTTCTTTCTTTTTTTTTTTCCCCTAAGAATAATCAATTGTATCTTTCTACTTTGACAAATTAAATAAATTAAAATTTTCATATTTTGAGGACGTGATTCTCTCTATCTATTAATTAATTTTTAATATTGATAAAAAGGTAAAAATAAATTTTAAGTGTAAGAAGGATATTTATAACTTTTACTGAAAAAAAGATAAAATTGGAAAAAAGTAAAATTTTGCTTGACTTGATTTAGGAGATCCCTTTATAAATCAGGTCTAGATTTAGGTAAGTATTTTTCTTATGGATCATTCAGTTTGCTGCTGTATTTAAGTATCAATTAAAATCACTCCCATTCCATTTGAGTGAGAGTATTACAAACTCATATAGCACCGTATCTTGCTCTATTCCATCAACTTCTATCCGATTTTTCAAATTTCAATATTAAAGTAAGAAAATAAAAATCAAGCTTTGTTAACTTTATCAATAAAATTATATTTACGAGTGTGTCATTTATCAAACAACGAAGAAACTAGAGTAAGCATGCAACCATTGACAAAACTCAAAATTTTTTTTTGTTGCATTGAAAATATTGTCCTTCTAAATCGGTGGGATTGGGTTGGGACCAGGGAATATTATTAGATTAAATAAAACAAAAATGATTTGGCAAAAAAACAAAAAATGTAAAACATAGAGACACTTGTCCCAAATAGGGATGTACAAATGATGGTACTACAAGTCTACAACTAAACAAGCCTTGTCTGTTATTGCTCATTGAAGAATTTTGATGAGATAGATCACAACAACCCTTCCAACAATTACCACTTGACTGCTCCACTCCATGTATCAACCCAGAAACCAATTATTGACCTTTTTTTTTTCCAGGAAAATATATTGTTATTTATTCACATCAAATAAAATATAATCACAATTGCAAATATACCCATAAAAGATTAGAATTTAACTTTTCATCCCTGAATTATAAAACATGGTTCAAATATTTCTTAAAATTACCATGTTCATTGTGAAAACTAAGTCTATAAAGTGAAACAACTTGCTCTACGCAGTGTTGCTACTCAAACAAAATTAAGAGGAGAAAGCGATTAGTTAGTGTGATATTGTTGTGGTGGTCAAAGATAAAGGGTTGGAAGTGGAGCCCACACAGTGGAAGAAGCGGTGGGAAAGGAAAGACAATGCCATCATTTGCACGTGTTTATGGGCCATCCCCTCCAAATTCTTCATCATCATCATCATTTCCTTTCCTCTCTTCTCTTCATGCACAACCAAACCCCACAACTCAACTGGCTGCTTGTAATCTCCTTTTTTTTCACTAACATTGATTTCACTTTCTAACTATACATAAATTTTCACTACCAAAACAGTTACTATCGCTAAAAATTTTTTTATATATATTTCTATAATTGTATGAGACCGAGTTTTGAATAGAGCATGTCATATAAAGTAGGAACGAAAGGTGATATAGGTAAATATGTAGTTAATGCATGCATATAAAGTAGAAATGAAAGGTGACATAGGTAAATATGTAGTTATTGATGTTTAATTTGAAAAATCTTGAATATTAATATTAGTAAAACTTTCATTGTTTTTGCCAGTAGGAAAATTAAGTGAACTCACATTTGAGATAGATTTTTTTTTAGATAGATACTCTAAATTTAAGTGACCAGAGATATGGATTGAATCAGGTACAATTTGAAGAAATACTAACACAAAAATTAAATGGATTCACATTTGAAATAGATATTTTTTTTAGAGAGATACTCTATATCTAAGGGGATAAGAGGTAAAAATGGAATCAAATATAATTTTTAACTCTATCCGCTGAGCTAGTGCATTATTCCTACATTTGAAATATATTTTAAAATTGTGAAAAAAATATATAGTTTATCATATTTATCTCTTTTATTCTTTTACTTTAGAACATAGACTACAAATTACTAATTTTCTTATTTTAACAAACTTATGTCTATTCATAATTCACTCGCTTCTTATATACACCTGTTTTAGCTTCTATCGACCAACTAAAGAAATTCAATGAACAAATATTGCTACCATTACCATAATTCTATGTGGATAAATATTTCCATTAACATTTTTTTAATGGAAACGAGGAGAGTTTTAATAGAGGGCCCTAATAGCGGAACAAAAACAACCTTATGAGCATGGGCATTCTTCAACTTATGATCTTTCAGTATACTTAAAATTGTCTTCGCGCTTGCTTTATAAACTTATGATGATTTGTGTTGTATTACGTTCAGAAGGGGTTGCCCTTGTTTTAATGAATAATAATACTTTCGGCTTATTCACTTAACTAACTGTGGTCTTAAATGTTCAGTCTTGTATTAGTGTTATCGCTGAATCTAACTAGAAAAGTCAATAGGTTCCGAATTCTTTTTTCTTTAAAAAAAACTATTATTAGTAATGTCATTTCATATTAGATAATAATCACAAATTGTGATAGATATATAATTAACATGATATGATTTTATTATAAGATGATTGATTTTTTGCAAGATGAATCCATCACTCATTATGGTATTAGAGACATTAATGCCCAAACGAAATATATCATAAGCCAGACTTCTACCACATACGTGTTAAGGAGGGGAATGTAAGTTCACATGTGTGTGTGGGCTATGGATTCTGACAAAAACAATAGTTACGGCTGAATAAATCTATTTTTTAAAATATAGAAACACAAATGAATATAACAAAATTTGGAGACTATTATTTTTCCCTCTTAGCCATATATGGTTTGGATTGAGGGAAATGAAAAGAAGAGAAAAGAAAAGAAATGCAATTCACCTGCATTTCATCGTTTGGACAGAAAGTACTGGGAAAATAGGAGAATGGAAGAGAAGAAGAAGAAGCATATTTAATTTTCTGTCAAATTGGTGGAAAAAGAGGATAAATGAGTATTAAGACCAAGCTTATCCCTTATGCAAATCAAGGGCATAAAGGTCTTGTTCTGCAAATTTGTCCATCCATTTTTACTCTTTTCCCTTCTACAATAAATTATGGAACAAAATGAGGAATGGAAGTTGAATTTCTATTCCATTCTTTCTATTCCTGTCTCTTATGTATTTTTTTTTTCCTTTTCTCTTGTATAATTTGTGATCCAAATAAAAGCTTAAAAATTAAAGTTTATTTCATAAAAAAGATAATATTTTATTTTTAACTTTTTTAAAATTTTACAAATGATAAAATTTTTTTGAAGAACTTAGGCATTATTTGGTTCAAAACATACTTTCATTCAAATACATTTCTCAGAAGTTTTATTTCTTTGGGATCATTGGGTAAGCTACTTCCCCTTCAATCTCTTTTAACTCTCATTTCCTCTCCAACTTTCCTCCTAACCAAACACTTCAACTTTCTTGGAAGTGGTCAACTTCCATAGAATTCCAACTTTCCCTCCAACTTCTTCTAATTAAACAATGCCACTACATGTACAATCTTCCATGGAATTCTAGTGGTATTTTGCCCTGCTGGCATTCAAGTTTTTGTGATTGAAGTAATCCTTGAATTTCTCTCCTTTTTTTTTTAAAAAACAAAAAAAGTTGAACTATTGTACATAATTTCTACGAACCACGTTCTGTGTACATATTGGGGTATTTGATTAATTAAAAAAAAAAAAAAGAACAACTTAAATACATTGAAAAGTTTATCATAAAGACTCACAAAATTGAGCCAAATCAAGCACGAAAGGATGTGAAGATTTGGTGTATTCAAATGGTTCCTTACCGCTATTTGGTTGGGCCAAATCAAGCAAAATATATACAAATAAAATAAGATCTTACGGTGGAGGTTGGAAGACCGTTAAAAGCACTAGAATCCAAACAAAAGAAGAGGAAAATGTAAAATTTAGAGGAGGAGGTGCTACGTATTGGAAGTTGATCCAAAAATGTTGAGCTGGTTCATGGACTTACATGTCGGTAGGACAGGTGGCATCAAATGCAATCACATAACCGAAATTAATCATATAGTATTATGATATGAAAGAAGGGTCATCTTCACCACTTTTCTTAATCACTTTATATTTCTATACTCTTGTTTTCGTTTTGCTTGGAAACCTTTTCAGCTTGGAAATTGATAGATAGAAAGGGATTGTTAATTTTAGCTGTTTTTTTTTTTCCTTTCTGTGCTACAGACCAATTTTTTATTTTTTTAAATTAAAAATACCCTTTAATGCATTATACCAAAATAAAGTGATTGTGGGCAGGCATCATTGTTTGGATTGAAATATATTCCCAACTAGATTTAGATGGGTCATCTTTTATATATACTTAGCTCATTACTTTATGGTTCTACAGTCTAATTCTCTTTGCTTTTTTCCCTCCTCCTTTTTCTTTTTTCTCGAGAAAGAGAGAGCCCAAGAAAAAGAAAAGGGTGATAAGGTGAGAAAATTGTCATGTCGTGTAAGCGAAAGTGGGTGCAATTGTGCAGGGAAAGGGGTTTTGTTTCTTTAAGAGTAAATAAATGGATGACAGTGTAGTCCAACCATAATTAATTGAATTGATACCACTTAAAGATCCAATTTTTTTTCCCCCTTACTTTAATCTTTTTATTTCTTGATCCTATGTTTTTCTTATTTTTCTTCATCCTATGTGGTGGTTGCACAAACTCAAAAGAGTTTAATTTTGACTTTTATTACATAAATAAAAGTCTGCTTATATA
This sequence comes from Croton laevigatus, assembly GCA_949640765.1. Classification (NCBI taxonomy): domain Eukaryota; kingdom Viridiplantae; phylum Streptophyta; class Magnoliopsida; order Malpighiales; family Euphorbiaceae; genus Croton; species Croton laevigatus. The sequence goes on from CATIWJ010313078.1 coordinate 36,047, forward strand.
TCCTTTTTTTGTCTGTAAACTGTTCTCCAATCAAGTAAACCCAAAGTGGTACACTAATAAAGATTACAACCCACTTCAATATTTGTTATTTGGATCTCACATCAAGCTTTTTAGGGTTGCATTTACAGTTTCCCGCCAAAAGAAGCACAGAATAGTCACTGAGTCACTCCTAAATTGAGGTGGGATGAGTCCAAAAACTTTTGGTCACAAATCAAAACATGGGCTTGAGAGCATTACTATGAGTAGAGTAGCAAATTTTCCACGTATGTCCAAAACTTAAATGATAGCTAATATTTATATATATATATATATATATATTTTTAACATAGAATGATAGCTAATAAAGTTGGACTCAACTCACAAAGCCAATAATAAGTTAAAAATTGGAGGGATTAGATTTAAGTGTTTGGATATTCTGAATTATTAATCAGTGAAAGAAGAGGTGGCATGATAAAGTTGTAGTAATTAATCAACATATTATCATGATTACTTTGAAATATAAACTACACTAGATTCAAAATCCTTTTATACAGAATAATCTATAATAGAATCAGAATTTTGAATTGGCAATTTATAATTGACAAAAGGAAAATTGCTGTGGAAAAAAAATTGAAAGGGAGTGATATTTCTATAAAAATGTGCCCACCATTTTTACACATTTTGGGAATCGCACTTTAATAATTAATTTTAAAATCTTAAGATTTGGTTTGCCCATGGTTTGGATCGCAATGTGACCACATCCGGACCAAAAGCGTGAAAACAAAAAGCTTTGACCCTTCAATCAAATCATTTCTTAGAAAATCCAAGTAAATAGCCCCTTTTTATGTTTATTAGACAAAAATAGCTCGCCCAATATAATAATAGCTCGGTTACTAGTTTTAGGGAAAAAAATACAAAATTAGAATCCTTTTAAGTTTTGTTGACAAAAATAGACCATTTTGAGTTTTTAACTAAACTAACACTCTTTTATAAGTTCCATGACAAAAATAACTACCCACCGTAATAATCACTATGCGTTTTCTCATTTTTAAATAATTATGTCGTTCTCACCAATCGCAACCTAGCCACTGTTTTCGATCAAGAAATTGTAGAGACAGCTACCTCCTTCACAACAGGAACAACTATTTGGTCTAGTGGCTGAGTGTGGTGCCTAACGACCCTGAGGTCGTGGGTTCAAATTCCATTGCGAACAAGGAAGTATCCCAATTGTAGGTGATCTCTTTACCAAGTCTCAGTGCTTGGGTTCGATTCGCGTTTCCCCCTCTTCTTTAGATAGAGAATAGAGTAGATGTATTTTTGTCAAAAAAAAAAAAAAAAGCTACCTCCTTCACAACCACCACTATTGATCGGACGAGTACCTCAACACCACCGATTGAAGGTTCCCGTTTCTCTTTCTCGCTCTCTCTCTTCTTTTCCTCTTTCTCTCCAGCAAACTCATCTCTAATGGCATTTCTACCGTTTCTCTTTCACACACTCTCTCATCTTTTGTTTCTATTTCTCAATCTCAGCCATAACTACCTACAGCAAGCACATCAAGCAAAATTCATCGAGTCTTATAATCTCTTTTCTTGCATTTTTTAAATTTATGCTTTTTTTTTTTCCTTAATTGAATATATGCTTTTTTTTGTGAATCATTCATTCCTCATTGAATTCTTCTTCACTTTTTTTGTTTAGGTTCTACTTGATTTTAGTCTTCAAGTGACTAGCTCGAACCTTCTCGAGCACTGATAAAGTTGATGAGCTTCAATCAGAGATTTGATTTCAGTTAGAGCTTGATTTTGGTACACTTCTAAATTTACTTTCTCTTCCATAGTTCTTGTTATTGTAAGTTCTTATGTCTCTGATGCTGGCAATAATAATTCTATTAGTTTTATTGATAAATCAAATTAGGCTTCTTAGTTGTCACCTTTCAAAGTCAATAACTCTTTCCTTTGTGCATTTACAAATATATGATCAATTCAATTATGAACTCAAGTTTGAGATTGTGACTTCCTAAAATACATGACATCCTTGTTTGATGCTCCAAAATGGAGCTTCACTCTTAGTTATTATACAATGCAATCTGTTTAATTTACTAATGAGTAAATCGTCTTCATTATTTTCCATTGTTGGTTATTGCTTCTTTGATTCATATACAGTAAGAATTTTGTTGTGAAATTCATAATTCTTGGAGAGAACAAAGTCTTTAAGTTTGTTACAGGGAAAGAGTGTTCATTTCGTGTCTTCGTTGCTTGAATTTTGCTGATTTTGGGTTTTCAATTTTTGTAATTTTCATTTTGAAGTTTCCTTTTAGCTTTTATAAATAGCCCATTTCTGTGATTGGCATAATTTCCTTTGATATTGATAACAAAATTTCACTTGATTAAAAGATTATGGTCCATTTTTATGAGTCAACAGAATAAGTGTTATATATTGAATTTAGTTTCAGTTCCTTAACTTTTTATTTGTTGTAGGATAGTGAACTAATTGTTGGTGTAGGTGCTGAAGCAGGCCATGTCATAAAAACCATAATTGGTTGTAGAAATGTCAAAACTTGTTAAGCTTGAAATTTAATACATGAATTTAGATCATTTTCCATCTTAAAGAATTAAACTAGCAACTGTACCTTAGCTTCACAAACTTTACTGCACATGGATGTTTAGTTTGTGTAGCTTCATGAGATTTATTCTGATTGTCATGTTGGAAACTCTTAAATAGGGTGTTTAAATTGAGCTCAATTGCAAATTCACTTCTTTGCACTGTGTTACTTATGTTTTCATTCTACAACTTTGGCAATATGAATTATTTTTATATTTGCTTCCATGTCTTTTTTGTCTGTTTTGTTGCACCATTTTTAAAATATTGACCATCATCATTATGTCTATAATAGTTTTTTTAACATAATAAGAAACATGCAGTTTTCTAGGATTAATTTAAATGATCACACATGTAAGCCTCTTCTATGTAGAGGAACCTCCAAAGCTGAATGAGAGCTCATCCTCGCTTAGGCCAGGGGGAAGGTTACTCTCACTTAAGCTGGGGAGAGGTAACTCTTACTTAAGCAAGAGGAGAGAATGCTCCAACTTAGGCAAACGGAGAAGTCACCCAATCGACCGCAACTTCCTCACCTAAGATGAGCTGATGGATCCTGAGAATCCAAGAGCCTCTTAGGCTTCAAGATTCTAGGGGCACTTTAGATTCTATTGGGTGCAAAGTTTTCGGGGCTTCACCGCCTTGGACACCCTATATAAGGCCTTTATCTGCCACTTGTTATTCCTAATAACTTTCTAAACTTTCATTGGTGCAGTGAACGTGGACGAGGGCATTCTTTGATCTTCATATCTTTCATTCCCCTTCCCCAAGGGGCGAACACTTTGCTACCCTTTAAGATAGGGTCTATGCCACCTCGTATAACCCATCATCAAATTTCCTATGCTGGAGCCTATAATCTTTTTTCTATAGGAGTAGGCGCACTATACTCTTACTACCAAAATACATCGGGGGCTTTACCCCTAAACACTTTAAACTTTACAGTAGCTACGGCCTCAAACTCAAACTCTACCCAACCTTTCACCCAAGAGTAATTACTCAGCCTGCTCAATTAGATTTTGTAACAGAACCTCCAGCTAGTCAATCTTAATAAGGGGCAACTACCTGCTCATTCTCCTCCACCTCCAGCTGTAAGAACTTCGGTAGGTGAAGGTCACCTAGGGATCAACCAAAGTGATATGTTGAACAATGACAGGAAGGATGGTAGAAAGAATAGGAGAGATGATAATGATAGCAGAGATTTAGAAAAAGAAGTGTTGGGAGAGGAAAGAGATTATGAGTTTAGTAGAGGTCGCTCTAGCAATAAGGGTAGCCCAAAAGAGTAGACAACCGGAGTCTAGAGTCATTCAAATGAGTAGAAGATGGGGACATAATTATACTGACAAAAAAGAGGCAAATGATGAAAATTAGATGCCTAGTAAGGAAAAGTGGAATGATGAGGGGGATGGAAATAGTGAGGAGCCTTACTGGGGAGAGCATCTCACCAAGTCTAAATTGGTGGAGTTAATAAATGATATACAGAAAGGGGATGATAAAGATGAACCATTCCAAGCATCGTCGCCCTTTTTACCAAACTGAGTATTGAAAGGGTGCTAAATCCTAAGGGGTGGAAGGCATCCAACTTTAAAACCATCTACTCCGAAAAGGGAAATCCTAGGAGTCATATGAGGAACTACCATGACTTTATGATAGCCAGAGGAGCAACGGACGCCTTGATATGCAAGCATTCTCTAGTGACCCTGTCTGATGATGTTGGTGAATGGTTTTATAAGTTGCCAAGTCGTAGCATCTCCAGTTTCAAGGAGTTATTAGATAAAATGATACTGGAATTCAGGGTTAATATCCCTATGGAAAAGGAGGCGTCAGATTTAAAGTTTGTGGTGAGAGGGGATGGTGAGCACCTTGATAAATTTGTGGAAAGATTTAGGACAGTGGCCAGCTAAATAAAAAATTTAAATGTCTAGTTAGTAATGCAAATCATGCAATCTAATTGTCGATTCCAAAAGCTAACTGACTCCTTGTCTTTGAATGAGCCCACTTTGATCTATGATCTATTGAACATGGTGAACAAGTATGTAAGTGTGGATACCTAACATCGAATTTCTAGGGGTCAGGTGCAAGAAATGATGACTTTGGATCCTCTTCAAATAGTAGGGGTCTGTATAAAGGCACGAGAGAGAGAGAGAGATCGGTCCCCTCAAAGTCATTGAAGAGGGAGTCAAGGTAGAAGCAGTCAGTATGATAGAGGTATAGGAAATTATTATGGGGAAGTAGAGGAAGCTATTATAAGGGTAGTAGAGGTAGGGGTCAATACTATACCCTCCTAAATATTAATCCCTCAGAAATTTTAATATCTATTGAGAGGCAGTCTGGTGAATCAAATTCAGGAGGGTATGGACAATATGGTCATGGAGGTGGCTTTTATTGTGCTTATCACAAAATAAGAGATCACAACACATATGAGTGTAAGACTTGGAGCAAACATAGTTAATATTAAATAACTATTTTGTAATTATAAAATGAATTATTATAAGTAATTAAAATACATATCTTTGTTTTTTTATTCAAAAAATAGTATATTTATTTTCTCAGTTAAAAATTATTTATTTATTTTAATATACTATGAAAAGCTAAACTTTTTTTAAAAAACAACTATTACATTTTTTGAAATAACAAAATAATAGCTACCAAAATTTTTTGTTAAAAAAAACTGTAATTCATTACTTTAATTCACTACCCAAGGTAAACTACATTTTTTTTTAAATTCTACTATTTTTGAGATTAATCATAAAAATATTTAAGATGTTGAGAGATTAAAAGAAAATGTATCCATACTAAAACGTTAAACATTAAACGAAATTTAGAGTGTAACATTTCACAAAGCACTCATCTCAATACTAAATACTATTGAAAGCACCCAAACCAAATAACTAAAATTATTGTTTAGTATTTGATCCAAGTCAAAAATCTAATCACAACTTCAACCACTCCTGCCTAGTAGATCACTTAATAGTTGGGGAGGGGTAGAGATGTTAAATAGGCTGGCTCTAAGGTAGAGATGTTAAATAGGTTGGTTCTAACGGTTTTAGGCTGGTCCTGACAGGCTTCAGGTTAAACGGTTCGGGTTACTTTTCGGTTTAATTTAAACGGGCCGATAATTTATAGATCTAACCTTAACTCTATTGGGCCTCGGTTTAAACAGGTCACTATCTGTTTTTTTTTTCAAAAAACTTGCCATTATCTGTTACATAACTTAAAACATGCACTAAAAAATAAAAAAAAAGTTTTAACTAAAACATTCATATGTAATAAAAAGTTTACACTAAACCATAGTTAAAATATTCATAAAAATGTTGCAATAAAATATTCATAAATTAAAAAAATTATGCCTGCATAAAAAATATATACTTCCATTCACACTAAATATTCATAAATTAATCCAACTTTCTAAGGCTAAAAAACTCGCAATATAAGTTAATCACTGCTAATTATGCCAACATTGCATTTTTTAAAGCCCTGCATATAAAAACATTAAATATAGCCAACCATAAGGTAATATAAGAAAAAAATTGATTATAAGGAAAAAAATGAAAGTAAAGAGGTAAAAACACAAGTACTATATCGTTTATCAAGTATTAATATTTTCAACCACATTTGATCCTTCTTCCTTTGGCAAAGTATCATCTTCTAATTGCTCTTCATCTATAAAATTTAGGATAATAAAAATAATA
>CATIWJ010313138.1:0-11287 GCA_949640765.1 Croton laevigatus
TTACTTCATTATCAAATACGCAAGCTGGCAATTAATTAATTGATATCAAACAAAAGAAATTTTGTGGTTCTCTATTTTAGGACCATTTTGCTTTTTAAAGTAGAGATCTTGAAAACATGGTCCAAATAAATAAAATTTAAGTACTGCTTCAAAAGCTACATCCTATTTTTCATTTGTTCATTCTTATAATTTTATTTATTTACATAGGGTAAAGTTTAAATAAAGAGTCTCTTTAGAATGATTCAGAACTTCATATTTGATTTCTTCCTATCGCAAAAATTATGTCAATTTTGGAGATTATTCAAATAGCCTACCTATAAAACTGTAATGTATGGAAAAAATAAACATGCACACCAGAAAAAAAGGTTCATATATATTTATCATTTTTAAATTATCTTTAAATTAATTATAAGTTTTCTTGCTTCGTCAAATTCATTCCAATAAATAATAAAACGATTATTATACAGTCGCGTTTTCTTCTTCATTTAGACTTTATTATGTTCGGTAAAACTAGCGGTTTGAGTAGCGTTTACCTATTTGAGTAACTATTTATAATAGTTGTGTACAAAATGTTAAAAGTTACATGTGTTAGCTTTTGATAAAAAAAAATATTTAAGCAAAAGCTACTTTATTGAACGCTCAAAAAATATCAAAACGCTAAAAAACTACTCCAAAAGCTATTACTGAACATAGTCTTAGAGTGTACAATTATTTTAGCAAGAGTTTATTTATTAGAAATATAAGAGAATATAATATGTTATTTTTTTATTTAAAAATTTGAGAATTAAATTTAGGGAAAACTAAGTGAATAGCACAATTATATTCTTCATATTTATAAAATAGCACATAATAGTTTTAAAAAAAATATATACTTATAATACCCTCCATGCACACTTAACATATAAAAAATATATTTTTCTTTCCATTAAAAAAAAAGAGTATGCGCACAAAATAGTTGGAAATAAGAGAATATAAATTTATATACATAAGTGCACAAAATTATCAAAAATGAAATTTATTTTTTCTTATTTTATTCCAGCCATCGATTTATAAATTCATTTTCTTTTATTTCCGGTGTTTGTGCACTCATGTATTGACTATTTTGTACGCAAACTTTTTTTTTTTTAAATTCTTTTATATGTTATGTTCTAAAAAAATAAATAATAATTTTAATTTAACTAAGGTCATATTTATAAATGAATAAAAATAAGTAATATTAACCTAATTAAAATATAAAAATGTTATTTATTTGAATAAAACTGAAAAATTGTACTATTCAGTATAATTTAAATTTAATTTAAAAGGCTAGTTGATAAGAATCAGCGCGACTACGCTTAGATCGACAAGCAAGTGCACCTATCGCTCCTAGCATAGCTACCGAAGTATCGAGTGTCGTATCCACAGGGACTACTGATTACTAGTACTAACCTTCTCTCTATTATTTAACAGACAAATTTTGTAGTGATGAAATAATTAAAAGCAAATTAAATAAATCAAAGTGGCAAGCAACAAAAATTACTTTAAGAAACAGAGGAAAACTCGATTTAACAAGCAGAAATGAAAGTAGTGTCTGGACTTTGAATCCCCCTAAAACTTTTCCTGAACTCGATTCGTCCGATTAATTAACTGCTATTTTCTTTGGACCATAAGAATTAAATCTCTTTCTAATTTAAACCTCTAGTCTTGCATCAATCTGTTCTGTGAATTCTCAGTATTGAGTTTGACCCAAATCCAGAGGATTTATGTCGCCTATCTCTAGGTTTGCATGTAATTTTTTTTAATTGTGGGTGTTCTATTTACGACAGAATTTCTTAATCTCAAATTGCAAAAACAAAATTAAATTAATAACGCCGGTTGAAATTAATTCAATCAATAAGAATCACAATTAAATCGCAACGAAAAATTAATAATCAAATTAACAAGACAATTCAAATTATAGAATCAATCATATTTAGGGTTCATCTCATTCCAGACACTAAAGAAAATAAGTTCATTATCATTATTACAGTTCCTACAATTTCAAATGAGAAACTCAAACGGAGCAGGTACATTGCAAATCCCGACAAAATCAAATTGAGAGCAGAAAATGAATTAAAAGTAATTAACCTCCTATCAAAATTGGTTCTTCACTGTTATATCCAAACGTTACCGTTTTAGGAGGCTTCAGTTATCCTGCAGTAGCCGTGTCTCCTTCTGATTCTGTTCTCCCTGTAGCCGGAAGTTGACGATTTTATTCCCAATGGCGAAATCCCAGTTGATTTTTCGGTGATGAGCGATTATCAAACCCAGCAATAACAACAAAAGATTCTGACCTGAATCAATTCAGTAGACAGTTCCTGCTTCTGATCTTCCGGTGGCCTCTCTCCCTGATTGCCGTCCAGTTCCTTCATTTCCGATGCGAATCTCATTTCTCAAGCTCTCTTTTTCTGGTTTCGAAGTTCTAGTCTCCGTTCCTCCCTTTTTTTTTTTTTATTTCAGCGTCGACCTCTCGTTTTTCTTTATTTCGATTTTCAAAATCGAAAATTAAAAACCCAACCAACCTGATCTTCGATCTCAGTTCAATCTCCGTCTTCGTCGCGTCTCCCTCTATTCTCTCCCTTGTGTTCTCTCGTTATCTCCTGTCTTTTTCGTTCCTCGTTTTCAGTCTCTTCTCTATTTTCAAATTCAAAAATCAAATTCCATTCTCCCGAAAATCCATCAAATCCCCCTTTCCAAATCGGATTATCAGAAACTAATATTCCCAAATCATCTCGTCCCAACCTCTGATCTATTAAGAATCGTTCAAACCGCATCTCAATCTTCCACTGAAAACCCATCTAATTTCCTCTGTCTAAAACCCAAAACGCAGCGTCCAGAGGCCATTTTAAAACAAAACAGTGCACAGCTCAACTTCAACCTTCAAAACGCTGCTTGTGGTTGCGTTTTGCATGGTCTTCTTTTAAATCAAAACACGACCGCTACTGTTGTTTTGAGCTCAGCCTAAGTTTCACCAAAACTCAACATAATGCTGCGTTTTTGGCACTCATCTCCTAATCAAGATGCAGCGTTTTGGGAGAATAACCAAACAGACTCCTGAAAATGCTGCTCAACTACATTTAAGTCCCCAACTTTGCAATTTTCTACCTAATTTCCGTTCCTTCTCGTAATAATGCTTGATTATGACCTATAAAATAGAAATTAAAATGATAAGTACTCAAAAGATAAATTAATAATTAAATATACCCAAAATTGAGCATTAATTCCATATGAAAATATATATATTTATGATACTTATCACTAGTCCTCGTGGCCTAAGAAATTTGGAAACATGGGCCACCCTTAGCCTTGGTTTGGGGAGCACAAGTAAAAGCAAGATTTATTCAAAGAACTAGCAATTTTTCTCAATCAAAACTTGAATCTAGCAGCCTACGACAAAGATCGGGGTTTGGGAGCACAAGAAGGTTGTTATTTATGCAAAATAAAAAGAAATGATGGCTGCTATTGTACATAGCCCCTTAATTTGTGCACACCTCCATCTAAGATGTTATTTACCTAGAGCAGTGTACTCGAACGTTCTTGCAAAACAAGTCCAATTTGATATATTAGACATCAAGAGTTTTGATGCACCAAAATTTAAGACATGAGCTTCATTTACAACTTTGTCACTTTGTTTGTAATTGCTTCAATCCAAACAGTTCGGTTATCAAAACTTTCGATGAGTTTTGATGGCTTTCTAGTCACCAAATAGGAAAAAGACCATGGTCTTGTCAAGTACTTCAATTTCATGTACTTATTTGTTTTGATCGATGCCAGAATCGAGAAATGAAAGTTTAGATATGGTAAATTTCACAATTGACTCTTGTCTAAAATTACATTTTGATTCCTAAACGATATTCCGGCAAATGAGATGTTAATTTGTGCAAAAATATAAACATGAGGTGTTGATCTATGCAAAAATATAAATGTGAGGTGTTAATTTGTGCACATGTAATCGTTAAGGATCCATTCGGGAAAACACCTAAACGTTAGGTATTAATTTATATATTAGGCCACAAATAAATATTTAGAAAGACAATTAATAGGAATTTGCACAGCATTTCATGAATTTATATTCTAGAAGCACATGGAAACTAAACTAGTTTTGATAAAACTGTAGTTCAACATGAATCAGAGAACTTATATTTCAGAATTTATATTTACATTCAGTTATTTGCTTACCGTATGCATATCGATTAGCAAATTGTTTCTATATCATTTCTAATAAATATAAAGAAATCAGGGAAATAAATTTATTTTTGCTTATTTTCTATTAAACTAAGCTGTAAAGTAGGTTCTCAGGTTCATATTATGAGTAAAAATTGTTCTTCCTCTGTATAATTAGAATCAAAATTGGATCCAACGCCTGAATTGATAATGCGGTTATGACAATAACATTCGATTTTGAATTGAAAACTCTCTAACAATTTGAATCAAAACCTAGAAAATCTTGTCGTCTAGCAAAATCACAAGATTGAAAATCACATGGAGACTCACACTTGATCACAGCAGCATCTGGAGTAGGTACCGACCGGGACACCACAACTACAGTCACCTCGCCACTGCATTTGGATTTATGGATCCACGGTCAGTGACAATCGAAAAAGGTAGCTTCGGTGTTGAATGCTCAATAGACAGCAACGGTTGGAAAACCTAGCATCGTTGATCTCATTCTCTTAAGTTTCAGAGAAATAATGAAAGAAAGAGGATGGAGACTGCGTGTAACAGATGATTTCTATGTAAATTTAAAAAGGGCTATTTTTTGTTATTCAAACCTTAGACTGGTATTTCTGTCATTCAAACCTTGTATTGGGCTATTTCTGTCACTAAAAATAAAAAGGCCATTTTTATCAAATAAACTAAAACAGGAGCTATTTTATAGTTTTCCTTTTTTAACATCCAATTTAAAGCAATGAATGTAATTGGAAATGCTAAGTGTATTTATAAAGATTATGGATATATCACAATATATGACAATATAAAAAAGAAACTCATAAGGCTGATGATAATAGGTGCTCCGCACACCAAAAGACCTACAAAAGATATTGGCAGGTTATATATTATACAGAACATTAAGAGCATGAATCATTCTAACGACCCACTGGAAGTCTTGGAAAGTACGATTTTGAGTTAGCAGAGGAGCTTCAAAGATCGAATCATGTCCAGAGATAACCATAGGTTGGCTGCCTCGATAGTATCCAGCACCATCTAAATACAACAATTTGCTACCCTTGCTCAAACTAGTTGCAGCAAGTCTCAGTCTCTGTAACAATCAGTCAATCTGATCATCTCATCACCTTTAGATGCAATTCTAGTCAATTAATCAACTTTTGATCTTAGCTTCTTTAGCTGAGATTTGGTTTTATGCACCCAAAGTTCGGTTTACCTGGTTTCCTTAATTAGGCACCGTTAACTTTTTTTGACTGAATGATCTAATTTCTTTGACCAAATGTCATTTCTCACCTTCAATACATCCCATGGCAACATGTGGTACTTTTCAAAATTCGGAACTCAAAATAACAGAAAATCAGCAAGAAACGGTAGAAACCAGCATAAACCAACCCATGGAGCCCTTAAACAGCCAAACCACCTTTGGCCAACCCAAAATCCCAGCCCAGTCAAGCAACTCTGTTTTTTCAGCTGGTTGGTCCAATGTTGCTCCAATTTCGGCCAAGTTTTCATTTTCAGCCTCTTTACAACAAAAAAGCTTGCAACATGTTGAACCTCCAATTAACAACAATTTTGATTGAGCGGAGGGAAATGGGAAAAGATGGAGAGTAGAAAAAGAAACACATTTCTCATTTTTTATTTAAAAAATTAAAATTAAAAAAACTTAAAAATTTCCATGCCAAACCCACTCTCACTCACGGCCCCAGAGCTACTAATTGAAGAAGAATGATACTTAAGAAACTCACTTTGCGACTAATATAAATTGACAATTTAGTCACATATTTCATAATCTAACTAAATCGCCTTCCTTCTTTCTACCTTGTCAAAGCTCATTCTTTGGAATAAGGATCCTTTGAAACAACAATCGATTCACTCAACTCTCAAGGTTAGTTTCACGATCACTTATCATTAATTATATATTTGTAGCTCAGATTCGTGTTTTAGTTTGGATGTGAAATTGCATCCTATTACTATTTTTAAATTGAAGAAATAGTTTCAGAAATATCATTTTTATATTATCACATAACTCCGATTCATTTTTATGAACAGTTTTATGATGCTTAGTGTGCAAATCACTTCTATAGTATTCCTCACTTTGTTACTTTATTAAATTGTTGAAGATGAAAGCACACATTTTACGATTCACAGCCACTGTAGAAGATTTTGTGCTCGGTCGGTATGTCAATGATATCACTAATATGAATTCGTATGATGGCTTGATCAGCGGAATGGAGTGCATTTCTAATGTCTCTCTTTGATACTACATCTTCTATAAACTATGCTCCTCGCCGGTGAACCTGGCATGCTTTTCAAAGCACCTATGCTGACTGAAAACTGCTTTTCTTCAGCTTCCTCTGGTTTGCTAGGAGCGTCCACACTATAAGTATTCTCTACATAGTGCGATAGCATGTTTATTCTTCAAAAACAGTAAAATTATAGGAAATAAGGGATAAAATAGTACATCTTTTTAAAGTGAAGGATAAAATAGTATAACTTGACAAACTATAGAAATAAAATTATAAATTTTCCTTTATTATTCTTCAAAAACTACTAAAATTCAATTCACTATATACGAGTTTATGACAGGTTTACTGTAAGTTGATGATCCTTAATTTTCGGGAAATAATATTCTTATAAGTTTACTATGAATTAATTAAATACCACCAAATTAATTCTATTCCATGTTTTGCAAAAAAAAAAAGAAGAAGAAAGAAATTATTCCATCTTCATATTCTTTCAATTATATTTTAAAATAAGGGAAAAAATAGTGTGTGTCTATATAAATGATAAATTATGATACGTTTATGATACACTGATGATACTTAATTTGAAATAAATAATATTCTTATAAGTTTACAATGAATTAATTAAATACCATCAAATCAATTAGTTTTTGGGGAAACACCAGTATCATCCACTCTTATCCCAATATTGAACCATCAATCCCAACTTCAATATCAACCATTCATCATTTATGAATTCAAATCTCAAACTATCATCGGATAAAGCAAATTGACAATTAAACAAGATAATATCACCAAATTACTACAAAAAATGCAAGATGTATTTAAAGAAATAGCAATTTTCTCAATCAAAACTCGAATATAGCAGCCGACTCCACAAGAGAAGTCAACAACAATTCTCAAATTCTTGACATTAGAATTTTGTATTGAAATCCTAGATAAACTACTAATCCCATTGAGAATCCTTATGATATATTCTTACAATTATGTTGTTCTATATGAATTTTAGCTTATTGAATAAAATATATTTAAATTAAAAGGCTAATTAATACTTCTAAAATATTGAACTGGCTATGGAGGGTAGCTTTAAATATATGGAGAAAACGGTTATACATTTTGCCCGTGAGATTTGGTTGTTGATTGCTATTTCAGAATCTGAACCAGAGTAAGTAGGAATCCAATATATACAAACTAGAATTAGCAAATAATGTAATTATATTTATTTATCTAGATTTAGCAAATAATGTAATTATATTTATTTATTTATCCGATTCAAACATGATTGTATATTTAGAGAATTCATCCCTTGTTTTGAATAGAGGAACAAAAAACAGAACAGAGGAAGCACACCATAACAAAAAACTAAACATATCGTACTTTACTTTCTTTCTATATATAAAATATATATGCCATGCAATGCAACGGTAGCATTTTTAAAACAGAAAGTAGGAAACACAAAATTAGAAAAAAGGTATAGAATAACAAAAATTTTAAATGCTATCTTAAAGGAAAAAGCTCTCCTAATTCAATCTCAGAGAATTGCTTTGCTAATGGATGTCATTTAGCCACTAGCTTTGAAGAAACTTGTCCCATAGTCTGCCGTGATTGTGGATTCTCACTCATACATGCAAATGCAAGCTTGGAAATGAAGATCAAACCTTTAGCTTCTTTTGTCTGAGGAGTTGGTAAATGGTCGTCTATCACATCTTTCAATAGTATTTGCTGGCTAGTTGCTGAAGATGATAAAATGGAGGAAACGAGATTGCCCGGATGCATTCCCATAATGATTTCCAATGTCACTACACCAAAACTATATACATCGCATTTTTCATTCACGGCCATTGTGTAAGCTAGCTCTACAAAAAATGTCAATTACCATTATATTTAAGCTATTAATATTAATTAAGTGCTGTTTTAATGAAAGTAAATCAAAATAGTAACAAACATAATGAAATCGATGAATGAGATATGACGGTGCTTATCTGGAGCTATGTAACCAATTGTTCCTGCAAAAGAGGTCCAATTTGACATGTCAGGCATTAAAAGTCTCGATGTACCAAAATCCGAGACATGAGCTTCAAACTTTGAATCTAATAAAACATTGTTGCTTGAAATGTCCCGGTGAATTATTGGTGGGGAGCAATCATGATGCATATAAGATACTGCATTAGCTATTCCCTTGACAATATTTAGCCTCTTGTACCAATTTAACTCGATTGCTTGTTCTCTGTCATCTAATACCTTTCTCAAACTTCCTCTTTCTATAAACTCGTATATCAAAAATGAGAGTCTTGCATGTAAACGAAACCCATATAACTTCACAATGTTCCGGTGACGAATATTTGTTAGCGTAGTAATCTCACTTTTAAATGCCTTTAAATTTGTCATCTCTCCATTTTGGGATTGGTCATGGATTTTCTTCACAGCAACCACTCGGCCTGCTGACAACACTGCTTTGTAAAGAATTCCATACCCACCTATGCCAATGCAACACTTGGAGTCAAAATCTTCTGTAGCCTCAATAATGTTCTCATATTGTATATCTTGATCACGGCTCCATATTGTAAACGCATCTCCCTGACCATTGAGCTTGGCTTTTTCCATTACAGTTCCTCGACGGAGGATGAATAAACATCCTACTAAGCCAAATGATAGAAACAAACAACTGAACAAAATTGGAAGAACAATAAGATATACTACCTGTTTGTTCTTTTCTGCCCTACTTTGGTTGATTGCAGTGGAAGCACACATTTTTAAGTTGGTGTTGTTACCGCATAAGCCTTTGTTATTTCTCACTGCTTCAAATGGAGCTTCATAAAATGCTTTAATGTTAGGAATTTGGCCCTCTAATTTATTGTATGAGATGTCCACAACAGTCAAACTTGTTATATCATTAAAAGCGGTTGAAATTGCACCCGACAATAAGTTATTAGAGAGGTTCAAAGTCTCCAATCTTTGCAACTGTCTAAAAGATTGGGGTATTCCTTCTACTAATGAATTGTAACTGAGATCAAGGCTTTCTAGTGATCTTAGATTTTCAACCTCTAAAGGAATGATATTTGATATTTTATTTTTGCTGAGATTTAAGAACAACAATCTGGAGCATTCACCAAGTTGTTTGGGGATTGATCCAATTAGATTGTTTGCAGCCAAATTAAGATGCTCAAGAGCACCTAACCTTCCAATTTCCACTGGAATATCACTAGAAAGATTATTATTGTTGAGAAAAAGTTTAAACAAGTTTAACTCTCCCAATTCCTTTGGAATGTTCCCCACAAGAAGATTGGATGAGAAATCAAGGAATTGCACTTTCATTGCGCTGCTGATATCAGACGGAATTTTGCCTGAGATACTATTTTTTGAGATTTTCAAAGTTGATAAATTACGAAAATCTTCCCACTTCCACAAAAGCTCCCCATAGAATTTGTTTTCACTAATATCTAAATAGTATAAGTGTGGATACGACCCAAAAACTCGAGAAATATTTCCAGAGAGTTGGTTTCTTTGAAGCTGGAGTCTTAACAAACTGCTACAATTTCTGAGGCTTTTTGGGATAGGACCCGAAAAATGGTTTCCATGTGCGGAGAGATGTTGGAGTCTTCCACCAAGACATATGCCATCTGGTAGATGACCGCTCAATTTATTTTCATATATTTCAAACTCTTCCAATAAAGTAAAGTTGTCCATATCTAGAGGAATAGATCCCACAAATTGGTTACCATTTAAATAAAGCCTTGATATTTTTGTCAAGTTTCCTATAGAAGTTGGGATTGCACCGATGAGATAATTATCTGACTGCTCCAAGTCAACAATAGACCTCAACATTCCAACTTCCTGTGGGATGGAGCCAGAAAGTTGGTTAGTATGGAGATAAAGCGTTGAAACTTTTGTCAAGTTTCCTACAGAAGTTGGGATTACACCGGTGAGATGATTGATGGACAAGTGCAAATCAACAACAGACCTCAACATTCCAACTTCTTGTGGTATGGAGCTAGAAAGTTGGTTAGAATGGAGATAAAGCATTGATACTTTTGTCAAGTTTCCTACAGAAGTTGGGATTGCACTGGTGAGATGATTATATGACAACGACATATTAACAATAGACCTCAACATTCCAACTTCCTGTGGGATGGAGCCAAAAAGTTGGTTAGTATGGAGGTAAAGCGTTGAAACTTTTGTCAAGTTTCCTACAGAAGTTGGGATTACACTGGTGAGATGATTGATGGACAATTGCAAATCAACAACAGACCTCAACATTCCAACTTCTTGTGGTATGGAGCCAGAAAGTTGGTTAGCGCCTAGTTTAAGTTTTAATAACTTTGTTAAGTTTCCAATAGAGGTAGGGATTGAACCGGAGAGATTATTATATGACAATGAAAGGACAGTGAGAAAAGTCAAAGTTCCAAGTTGTTGAGGAATAGGACCAGAAAGTTGGTTTCGATAAAGATAAAGATAAAGAAATGATAGCTTTGTCAAGTTTGCAATGGAACCATGGATAGAACTAGAAAGAATATTGTTTGACAAATTAAGATAAGTGATGGATCTCAAGTGTCCAACTTCATAAGGAATTGAACCAGAGATATTATTAAGGACACTGAGTTTGGTGAGATTACCAATGTGTGAAGGAATGCTTCCATAAAGTGAGTTGTTGCTAAGGTTAAGGTAAACAAGATTGGGAAGCATAATAAAGTTGAGATTTTCCAGTGTGCCTTTCAAACCAGAATCTGAAATCCTCATGGCAGAAACAGATTTATCTTTACGGCAGTGAATACCAAACCAAAAACAAGGAGTAGAATTGGAAGCAGACCAAGAAGACAGGACAGATTGTCTATGATTATCAAGACTAGCCTTCCATGTTA
>CATIWJ010313194.1:0-26237 GCA_949640765.1 Croton laevigatus
GGAGAAAGAATATCCGGTATTGATGGTGATGGACGTGGCGGTAAGGTTGGATGGGTAGAAGAAAATCAGAGAAGAAGAATGGGAGAAGATCGGTGAAGTTGCTTGGGTATTTTATTAAAATAATAATAATAATAATAATAATAATAAGAAGAAGGAGGTTGGGTCTGTTATTATTATTATTATTTTTTTTAAATGAAAAAAAAAGAAGAAAAATGCTGCTTTTTAATAAGTTAGAAGGCCTCACGCGAGTGCCGTTAGATTGCAATACACGCGTGTTTGTTTCTGTTAAAAAAGGGTCGAGTATAATTCACGCATATAATTTAAGAGTTTTTTATTGCTATTAGTTACTCTAGGGTCGTTACATAAAAAACATGCAAAGTTGGAGGGCCTCCTAATGATTTTGGCTGTTATAGTTGATATGTATGTTGATATGAAAAAAAAAAGGAACTTAACAAAATGTCACTTTGTGATTTTTTTTTTTAACATAAATATAACTCACGCACCTGATTTTGTGGAGAGGGAATTCAAACTCTATTCACTTGAACATGAGAGCAAGTTGTTTACTAACTCTGCTAGGCTCCAATAACCACTTTGTGATTTTATTTTAACAAAATGTTAATAAGTTTCAAATATTATCTAAATATCGTTTTTTTTTCCTCGTTAGTATTTACATTTACCAATATGACGATATGATATCGGTAAATTTGAGGGTGATAATTTCGGTAAATAAATTAATTTTTAAGGTAAAATCCTGATTTTTCCTTAAATCGAATGGTAAAATTGGCAAAATATTGATTTTCCCTTAAATTGATAGATAAAATTAATTGTGACAAATTGAAATTCGCAAAAAGTGGAGTAATCGAATGGCAATATTGGCAAAATATTGATTTTTAAATTATGGATTAAACAAGAAAATTTAGAAAAATTTTAAAAAAAATCTAAATTTAAAAAAAAACAAAGGGAGAAAGGAAGAGGGGCTAGAGTTTCTTGGTAATAACATGCACGCGGCCCATTTTAGCCCATACCAATTGTCTACGAGAAACTGACCCAAATCCAAATCTCTATCGTCCCCCTCCTCTTTCTCTCTCTCTCTCTCTCTCTCTCCCCCTCTCTTTGCCGTCCTTCTCTCACCGTGAACGATGCAGGCGATTTCAAGGCGACTAGGGCATCAAGCTCACAATACTCAACCTTCGATCAGTTCTCTCAGATCAATTTATCCGCTCTGTATGTAATTTCATTTTCAGTCTTCACTTCTCATTATTTTCATGCTCTAAATTTGGCATTGCATTGCTTCCGCTTTTGATCTTTTGCAGATTATGGAACTGATCATCCACGTTATGGATCTACTCTCGCTCCCAAAGGTGTCGGCCACCTTGTTCGCAAAGGTACTGGTGGAAGATCTTCTGTTAGGTAACTGAGTAACTCTTCTTCTTCTTGTTCATTTCTCTTTAGCAAAACTCGGGGATATAGGAATTCATTCGTTCATATTGAATAAAATTGGAATTTATGTTTCTTATTCACTATTTTATAAAATTAATTTCATCAATTAAAGTACTATGTCTCTTAATGTCTAGGGGAGTTTCACCTTGAAAAGAAAATAAAATGTTGCTTCCCTTTGGCATTGTTTCTTCTATTTCCCCCATTGAACAAGTTCTAGGTTGCTCTTAATCCCCCCTTTTTTTTTTCCAGTGGCATTATTGCTACAGTATTTGGAGCTACCGGGTTCCTTGGTCGTTATGTTGTGCAGCAACTCGGTGAGCTGAATGCATTTTGTTGCTTTGATTAGAGCTTGCATTTATTTATTCTTGCATAAAAACTTTGAAGTCATAACTGCTTATGCACTTCTGTGATTGTGCTGATTGTGTTATTCTTCTCATAGCTAAAATGGGATCTCAAGTGTTAGTTCCTTTCCGAGGTTCTGAGGATTCTCATCGGCATCTCAAATTGATGGGTGATTTGGGTCAGGTACAGTAGTTTCTTAATTTATTTGGATTCTGTCTGACTTGAAGCATAGTTCGTATTATTTTGCAAGGATTGCTTCTTTTATTTATAATATATTTCTCTTCCCTTATTTTCTGTTCAGATAGTCCCAATGCAATACAACCCACGGGATGAAAACTCAGTTAAGGCTGTTATGGCAAAGGCCAATGTTGTCATTAATCTTATTGGTATTCTTCATTTGACACATATCTAAGCTTTTTAATCCAAGTGTAATTCTGTTCGGATTTTATTTATCTATATAATTTTGCAGGAAGAGAATATGAGACAAGAAACTACAGTTTTGAGGAAGTGAACCATGGCATGGCTGAACGACTTGCATTGGTATGTTCCTCTCAATTTCTCATCAAATCATGATATCCTTTGTGTTGGCTACTTGGTTATCTTGATTATAGGTTTTGCATAAGCTCAGTTCTTTTAATGTAAATAAACCTTTACATGGTTGCTGAGCTCACTTTGTTTTTGGATATATGCTGTTGGTTTTTCGGAGAATTCATATTCTGATTTGCACATGATTTGTTCATCTGTTTTTGTTTACATTGAATCACTAGTTGTATGTTCAAGTTTATCTGTTTTGGTACTATTCTATGTATATTTTTAAGCTCCATATTGTTCCATTTGGTGTAGATACTTCCTATATGAATTGTGGGCAGATTGAGTCTATATTTAGTCAGTGCTTTTGCATTTATTAATTTGATTATTTTCTGGAATATAGGATGTTAGGAATTTATACATGCAGTCTTTTTTTTTTTTTATGTTGTTGGCTGGATAATTATTTCAAGTTCTAAACAGGCTATGTTCTTTCTTCCTTTTTTATCAAAATTGCCTGAAATATTGAATGCCATTATTGGTTGTGCTCCATGTGGTGACTGGAATTGGAATAATGGATAGAAGATTTTAAAGTTTGTAGTTCAAATTTGGCTCATGATCATGTATTAAAGGAGGAAATTACCCTGGATAATGTCTACTGAAGATTTTTACTTCAGTTAGCTTGAACACAGCTGATCTGAAACTTGGATAACGTGGGGCTGTGGCAGGTAAGGAATAGTATAAAATATTGTCATGATCATATGGACCTAGAGATGGACTACCCTAGATTCTAGGGATTTTAACTATCAAGTTAAACTGAAATTGGATTATATGCTATACATTTCGGTAAGTTGAGAAACTAAGAAATATAGAGTAAATTGACTAATTGTGTGAAGCAAATATAGTAAAATGATTGTGTTTTTATTGTTATATTTCAGTAAGTAATTCAGTGGATGGAGGCAGGACAGTTGAAATTGAAATAGTGCAGTGTTGCTTTGAAGTTGAGAGAGAGAGTTCATTGAGTGCATTCACAAGGTGAAGTTGGCAGTGATTTTGGAAACCAGTGGAAGGTTGATTGAGATGGTTTTGTAATGAGGGGTCCAATATTTGATGGCTGAAACAAGCTGTTTCCTGTATTAAGACAAGGAAAAGGGAGCAAGGAAGGGGAAATGGAAAAAGGATTGGAGATATGTAGTTGGGTGGGAAGGTGCTCTTTTTGTTTTCTCCGGGTTTTGCTAATCTGTTTTTTTTGCCCCCTGCTGCTTGCATTCATTCTGTTTTAAAACAATTAATAGATGTGTTTTTGCTACTCTTTTATGTGGACAAATAGAATTCTTAAGGTCTGATTGATGGTCTGATGAATTTATTTGTTATCTTCTATAAAAAAAAACTAGAATATATAGAAGGGCAAATGTATGATGTAGAACTTCCTTGTGCAGATTGCCAAAGAACATGGAGGTATTATGAGATATATTCAAGTGTCGTGCCTAGGAGCTTCTGCTTCATCTCCATCAAGAATGCTAAGAGCCAAAGCTGCTGCAGAGGAAGCATTATTAAGAGAAATACCTGAGGTAACATAATTTTGGTTTGCTAGTTTCCTCTCCCTCAAACTTTTTTTCCACCCTGTTTTTGTTATGGCAAAATACTACTATTAACAATATTTTGTATTGTCAAAAATGGATATGAAAGAGATCTGTACTTTGAGACTTGTTGTTTGAATTTAAATCATGTGGTGAAACTGAATAGGAAATGTGATGATATATTGAGGGTTTTAAGTTGATATCTTGCTATTTTTTATTGAGTGCATGAAAGATGCACTTTAAGTGTTTAGTTTTTGAAAGTCCAAGGAAGGGGGTACAGCTCACCCTCTGTAGGAAATAACCTTATTAAGTGGCTTTAGAGAAAACAAAAGATGTGTTCATGAAAGCAAGGGAAATTTTGTTATAAAAATCATACCTTGTTTATTGTTTTGGGTAGTCCTTGTCAATTATGCCTTTAATTGCTAATTTCCCAATACCCAACTTCTGTAGGCCACAGTCATGAAACCTGCTGTGATGATTGGTACAGAAGATCGAATTTTGAACCGATGGGCACATTTTGCGAAAAATTATGCATTCCTTCCGCTAATTGGAGATGGATCTACCAAGTATGTCTTTAATTTTTTCATTGTGCATGTAGAGAGCAGTATGATTGGTCCTGTGGATGTTTGTAACAGTTGTCTTCTTTGCAGAATCCAACCAGTGTATGTTGTTGATGTTGCTGCTGCAATAATTGCGGCATTGAAAGATGATGGAACCAGCATGGGAAAAGTTTACGAGCTTGGTGGCCCTGAAATCTTTACTGTGCATGAATTGGTAACTTCACTTGCATTTTGATTTATTTTGTTTTCCTGCAATGCTTGGTGATTTCACCAAACTCTACTTGTACTGCAGGCAGAGCTTATGTATGACATGATTCGTGAATGGCCTCGCTATGTGAAAGTTCCCTTCCCAATTGCAAAGGTAAATATCTGATATCCCATAGAGAATGAAGTTGTTCTTTTGTCGCACTTTAAAGGAATATTTTGCTGAAATTATAAATAAGGAAAAAAGGCAGTATTTGCTTCCAAACTTGTTCACATGCTGTAAGATTTTATTTGCATGTTTGTGGGCCTTAAGTCTTTGTTTGGCAGGTGGTACATGGTTTGGCTTTATTTTATTGTTCATTTGGAACTTAATTATTTTCACATGGATGGATGGTTTCAGGCAATTGCAACACCACGAGAAGTATTACTTAACAAGGTTCCATTTCCATTACCAACGCCCAACATATTCAATTTGGATGAGATCAATGCCCTTTCTGTGGACACAGTGGTATCAAAAGATGGTAAGACAATAGGTTAAGGCTTTGAGAATTTTATTCTTGCTTCAGTCCCTTTTTTTATATATTCACTTTTTGTCAAATTGTGATATGCCTTGCAGCCTTAACATTCAATGATCTTGGGATTGTGCCACATAAGTTGAAGGGATACCCTGTTGAGTTTCTTATCTCATATCGGAAGGGTGGTCCACAATTTGGTTCTACAGTTAGCGAAAAGATATCCCCTGATTCTTTTCCATAAGTTACTGAAATCTTTCTTTTCCAAACATTTCTGTTCTGCTGCCAGATTGAGGAATTTGGGTTGCATATGCGATAGCCCTCTTTTTCTCGAGAAAATGGACCTAGGACATATGAATCTTGTTTCTCTTGCTCATAATGGAAGAAATTATATTCATCTCACCCATTCATGATGATTGAGATAATTGGTTAATGATTTCTGAAAATCCCATCTTTATTTGTTGCAGAGCTTTGTGGTGTCACTAATAAGTTCTAAGCCTTTGCATCATAGGTTTATGAAAGCCAAACTAGTTTCCATCAAACATTCTATGTAACAATAAAGAAGTGGATAGTCCATAAATAGCTTCCAAATGTATGATAGTTGATGGTGTTTTTGGGACTTCTTGTAAGTGTACAAATCTGAGATAAGGAATCAAATTCTTACTGCTGATTCTTACAACCTGGAGTTTATTTCGTGATGCTGTTAGCCTTTTTGTT
This sequence comes from Croton laevigatus, assembly GCA_949640765.1. NCBI lineage: Eukaryota > Viridiplantae > Streptophyta > Magnoliopsida > Malpighiales > Euphorbiaceae > Croton > Croton laevigatus. Next base: position 5,881 of record CATIWJ010313194.1, read on the forward strand.
TTTGTTAACTTCTGTTCATTGGAGTTTGAAATAATATTCATTTTCGTCAAGTATTCTATCAGGGAGTCCTCATTCAGATTGATCAGGCCACTGGGTGGCCCTGCCATGTTGTTATGGAGCGAGAGAGTGACGCTAAATGAAGCTTAAAAATGTTGTAAGAAAATAGGTTTTAATGCATGAAAACTAAAAGTTCTTGGCTTTTGATTTGGATGCATAAGCATAGAGATTGAAAGGAAAGTGTTCCAAATTAGCGTAATTGGGAGATGCTAGAGAAATAGGAAAGTGGGAAGATATGATGAATTAATTTAGGAGGTCGATTTAAAGGTCGGAGTGAATTTTTCGTATATTTTAAAGTTCGGAGTGAATTTTTTCTTCTTTCAATTTTTCTAATTTTGTGAAATTTAAAAGGAGAGATGGATGATTAAGGATATGTTTAGTAACAGCTTTTGAAATAGGTTAGAATCTTAAGCTATTTTTTTATGTGATCGGTAAAGTAACGTTTTAGATAATTTTTATCTATTTAAGTAGCGTTTTATTAGAGTCTTAACTTTTTTAATTTTTTAGTGTTTTGTAAATAATTACTACAAATCGTTATTCAAATAGCTAAAAATGCTACTTAAACGGTTAGTTTTGACATTTTGTTAAATTCTTTATACATGTTAAAAAAAAACTTAAAATTTCCTTTTGATTAGTTTAGTATTACTTGTGAACCAAAACTCCATTGACGATTGATCCCTAGTAGATGTAATATTATATTATGACACATATAGATCCTTACCACGAGAGAAAAAAAAAATGTTGGATTGAGTCTCAAGTCATTCCTCTTTGTAGATATAACTTTTGTCTGTAGCATAAGAAAAGTTCAAATTACATAACCATATTACAAGTAAAGAACAAATCAACAATTGATGAGGTTTCCTCCATACTACAATACTTGATTTTGTTATTATCAATCTACGATCATATCATGGCACCTGAAAGCAGCTATGGTTCGTCCGATAATGTCAGCTTTAAGGGAAGAGATCATATCATGGCACCTGAAAGCAGCTACGTTTCATTTGATAATGTCAACTTGAAGGGAAGAAATGTCGGTGCTGCGATGACCATCCGCAGCGAAAATCCCACCGGTGAGCTTCAAGAAAGTAAAGGGAATCCCACAGGTGAGGCACAAGATAGATATTGCATTAACATTTACATAAACAATAATATTCAAGGAATAAATAATTCTATATTGCTTGGAAGTGAACTGAAAATGAGAAACCCTGGTGTCAACTTATTTTGGGATGGCTTGAAAATGGGTAAAAAATTTAAGAAGGAATCATCATCATCATCATCAAAGAAGAAAAGGACAAATAAAAATGTGGATAATACCTTAGGCTCTAAACTTGGGTTTCCTAGTACTATATTGGTTGTAATTATATTATTACTCATCTTTTATGTATCAATTTCTTAATTTCAGTTTACTTGAGTTTGTATAATTCTTAATTTGTGTTGTTCTGACTTGAAAAGTCATAATTATTTTATTTGTTTTACTTAATTTTGTCTAAGGTTTGAATAGTGATGTCTATGCTCTTGTCTAGTTTGACATTTGTTGTATGTACATCCAATCTAACCCCCTCTTCAAATGTCTCCTCCTTTGGAAGATTCTCTTGTTTTTGCTTATTATGTATATAATAAGTCATTAACAAATGTTTATGTCTTCATTAATTTTTAAATCAATGGAATTATAAGGATTTGAATGTAAAGGCACCAATTTGAACAAAAAGCCAAACTCAACAAATGAAATATTAATTGAATTTTAAACTTTCCACCAAGACTTCAATTTCAATATCATTAAAAATAGTTAAATTTTAAGTACTAAAAAAAATTATATTCAAACAAATCAACTAATCAAAGGGTATTACTATTTTTATAATTAACCAAAACATACAATACATTATTAGGATAATAATGGTTTACCTTACCTCAATCTCCCACAATCATTTACATAATGCTTACACGTGGCAAAAACCCATTTCTCCTTAAATCGAAATGCTTAGTTGTGTAGAATGACAACAATGTCATAAATCAATAATAAAAATGGTGATATGTGTGTGGGTGATAAACATGTTAGTGGTTGCCCACTATTTTTCAATTTTTAAACATAGATCATGTATTTCTATTCAATAATCAAGGAATGGAAAGACTGTATTGTGGAGACAGATTCCAAAATAATGGCAACAACAATATATAGGAAACAGAAAATGTGGACATTATTATGGACACAAAGAGTTTGTTAAACCAGAGTTTAAATGTTTCTTGTTTATTTATACCTAAAGTCTGTAATGATCTTGCTCGTAAATTAGTAAGAGCTCCGCTTATATAGGCTTTGTTATTGATGGTTGCCCACTCTTCTCTTTGCATTTATATTTCTCCATTTATGTCTCTCTTTTTGTTTCCCATAATAACCTTCTTTCCCTACACGAATGTATGGTTGTTACACATTTGGTTTTCTCTATCTAAAATACTATACCTCTTATTTATTGATTTTTCAATTATTTTTCAGACATTTCCACATGTATGTCAAACCCTAAAATGGACTACTCTTCTAGTTTCTTCATTCTTGAAAGTAATTAAATTTTATTGGTAGAAACATATGAGATTAATGTCACAACAAATGTACTATATTTTTGGTTATTTCTACTTATAAAGTGAAAAAACTAAATTATTTTCAAACCAAACTGAAGCTAAAATTAAATCCATGATCGACTTTCACATTGTTTGGCTAAACAATTTGCTTGATTTTTTTAATGCAGAAAAATTATTTTTTGAAAAATATAATTTCAAAGCGTTTAATATTAAAATCAACTTACAGAAAACAAATTTACTTTTTATTTTAAAATATAGTCATGTTTATTTGCATTGTCGGATCTATATAGGGTCAAGTAATCACAATTTTTTCTTGTAAGTCACTCTAATTTGTAAGAATTTTTTTATTTGACTCCACAAAAATATTAAAAAAAAAAATCCAATTTATTGTGTTTTTTTTTTTAATTTTGATCCCATATAAAAATTATCATGGGTCTGCCACTGTTCATTTGGTTAATTTAATTATGTATTGATAATGTAGTGAAAAAATAAAAAGATAAATTTTATCAATTTTAACCTATAGTTTGAAAAGTTATCTCAGAAAAGTTGAGATATTTTTTAAAGGTATACTTATTTGATTTACTTGCTCTGAAACAAACCCCACCTATTATTTATCTTATAATGTGGAGTATGGAATTTGGATACCAATCAAAGAATTTTTGAATTAAGAAAAAGGTTTTGTAAGATAATAAGAAAGAAGCACATTATTATTGTTGATTGGTTGAATAGATTAATGAGCTTCTTAAAAAAGGAGATCCCTTCTTTAGAAAGCTAAAAGATTTTGGGGTCTCACTCACTTTTCCCCTTGTTTTATAAAATATAAGTATTATAGGAAATATATTGTAAGCCCCTTTTGAGACTTTTCAAAGGATATAGTCGCCCTTACCTATACCATAGAAGAGATTGCCTTTAGCTAGGTCAGGGAAAGAGGTCGCTCGTTTGATCTCTCCTCTAAGTCAAGTTGCTGGACCCCGAGAATCAAAGGGCCTCTTAGGCTCCGAGATTCTAGGAGCTCTCTAAACCCTATTAAAAAGAGGTTTTCGAGCTTAGAATTAGAAAGAGGTTTTCGAGGCTTAACCACCTTAGAATTCCTATATAAGACACTCGTCTATCACTTGTCAAACTGAATCACTTTCAGAACTTTCATATATAATAAGATAAGATAGTCACATTCAATTATATTCATATTATGACTATAAACCTATAAAATGCTAAATTTATAGGCACACAATAATTTTTTTTGGATACTATCCTTTTAAGGTATGACTTGTCAATTGTCAATTATATGATTCAATTTGAGATGTGGGATAAGGTCTTTATTATTTCGACCAAATTGCCCCACTCAATTGCTAATTAATTAATAGATTTATAGTAAATTATTTGCACCCCTGAATTTCATTATAAAATCAATTTTTAAGGAAAGAAATTGATTCTGTGGTGTTAGATGAGTCTTCCCGCAAAAATAACTGCCTATACTAGTTTAGAATTTGAAATTCGTTTAGGTAAAAATCTAAGTCACTTATCACTTGGATCAATGATTCATTGACTTATTCTTATGTTTTTAAATAGCATCAATTTTTTTTTTTTTTTAAATAATAGCATCAATTTTAAAATGTTGATTAAAGAAAAGAAAAGAAAAGGCATAATTACGTGTGTGCATGAGACAAATGCATGAAATTAAATAAATATTTCAATAAAATACATTCATAAATATAACCCCATTTTATTGTTAATGGTAAATGTAATATGCAAGCCAAAAAAGTTAAAACGTCCTCACGGTAAGGATCATGCCCCTTACTCCCACGTGAATAAAACCATGGCCACGCTCTTCTATATGCCGCCAAATGCGCTCTTACGTCTTCCCATCTTTATTCTAAATCTCCGCACCAAACTAATTACCATGTTGTTTTTAAATGTGGCATTTTATGTTTTTGTCTTTCTCTTCCTCGTGATTGAATCACCCCGATCGATGACATAGGGATTCAACAGAACATTAACATTTTGTAAACGTTAAATTCTCCTCTTCTTTATTACTCCCTCCATTTTAATTTTTTTTTAAAAGTCAAAGAAGTTCTGTTAAAAGGTAAATTGAGGCTGTATTGCAATAATAAATGCATTTATTTATTAAAAATATGTAATTTTTTTAAATATATTAGCAATTATTATAATTTTAATCCATAAAATTAAAATTACATGCAGTCATTACAGTCTACTTTTTTAATTTGTGTGAAATATCAACTTTATTTATTGCTTTTAATCGCATTTCTATTTCCAATAGTTTTCTTATTTAGAAATTTCTCTATCTAATTGTTTATATTTAGTTTCAATATCAATTTCAAGGGTTTACAGTTTATGAATTTAACTCTAAATTATAAATATCATATAATATAATTAGAACTGTTGAAACAGCTAAACTTAATAGTTATAATCATTTTACGTGATATTTATAATATAAAGCGATAATTATAGACTGCGAATCTCTAAAATTAATATTAAAACTAAATACATGCAATTGAAAATTTAATTTGATAAAAATTTTTTTTAAAAAAAAAAAACAAGGCATCCCACATGCGCATGTCCTTATACAAGTCTCACCCTAAAAATAATAGTACATTCGAAAGTTTTTCTATATAAAATCATACCGACTAGTATTAAAACAAAATTTGCAACGCAATTCCAGGAACGTGATTTCACATTCCTGGAGCGACACGTCGTAAAGTAATCCTATGTGGCACAATCCTACCGGCTACCGACAACAGGCAAGCCTAGCCTCGGCGCAGGTTGCTAACGTGAACCGTCTTTCGACGCATCTGTCTTATTTTACGCGTTCTGTAACTGATTCTACCACTCTCTCGAGCTTGGAGAGGTTCCTTCCCTTTCCTGCCATTTCTCTCTCTAAACCCATCAAATCTAACCCTCTGTAAGTTCTTCTCTGGAGCTATCTTGCTCATCACTTCTTTCTGTAATTCGTTCCGATTGCTTTTCCTTTTGATTTGTAAATGCATGTATCTTCTTTGCTGAGAAAGATCGGTAATATATTGCTCGATTGATTCCTCGTGATTCGTGCTCATTCAATCTGTAAATTTCACTTCTTTCATTTTCCTTGATTATATTTGTTTTTCCTGCTTAATCGCTGAAACAGTTAAGATCTCTGTACTCTGTTGTATTATCGCTGCAAGAACTAAACACAGTTTAGCTGTTGAACTTATTTTTTTTTTCTCTTCTTCTACTGGTTGTTGGGTTTTGGCTGATTTCTCTTGTTATATGATTAGAATTGTTCAATTCGTGAACTGGGTTTCTTTTATTAATATGGGATTTTGATTTTGGAGTTTAGGATATACTAATGAGACGCCGCCCTGCGGCGACTGTCCCTTTTGAACAAATGGAGAAAGGGACCGGTAAAAATCAACAGAATCGCATTTGTTTATTAGCTTCTCTCTCTGCCTTTTTTTGGATTCTGTTATTATACTTTCATTTTGTTGTATTAGGAGGTAGTAGAGTTGATGAATCTGTTAAATTAGAGTCTCGTCCTTTAAACCCTGAATCAACTCCTGCTTTTGTGACTGATGCACGTTTGAAAAACACCCCGTTAAAATCTTCCCCTTTAGTAGATGACTCTTCAAAGAACACCTCAAGTAGTAGTGGCAGTGAAAAGAAGGAGACTTTCGAGTTTATGAGGGCTTTGAGGACTGTAGAGAATAAGAGCGATCCATGTGGAGGAAAGTATATTTATGTCCATGATTTGCCTTCTAGGTTCAATGAGGATATGTTGAAGGAGTGTAGGAGTTTGAGTCTTTGGACTAATATGTGTAAGTTTACTAGCAATGCTGGGATGGGACCTCCATTGGAGAATGTTGAAGGGGTCTTTTCTAATACAGGGTGGTATGCTACGAATCAGTTTGCAGTGGATGTGATATTCAGTAATAGGATGAAGCAGTACGAGTGCTTGACAAATGATTCTTCCCTTGCTGCTGCAATTTTTGTTCCATTTTATGCAGGATTTGATATTGCTAGATATCTTTGGGGATATAATATATCTAGGAGAGATGCTGCATCTCTTGATTTGGTTGATTGGCTTATGAAAAGGCCAGAATGGGGGATTATGGGAGGCCGGGATCATTTTCTGGTGGCAGGGAGGATAACATGGGATTTCAGGAGGTTGTCGGACGAAGAATCGGACTGGGGCAATAAACTACTGTTTTTGCCTGCTGCGAAGAATATGTCAATGCTTGTGGTTGAATCAAGTCCATGGAATGCGAATGATTTTGGCATTCCTTATCCAACATACTTTCATCCTGCAAAGGATGCCGATGTGTTCGTTTGGCAAGACAGGATGAGGAACTTAGAAAGGAAATGGCTTTTCTCGTTTGCTGGGGCACCTCGTCCTGGTAACCCAAAATCAATTAGAGGGCAGATCATAGATCAGTGTAGGCAGTCGAAGGTGGGCAAGTTGTTGGAATGTGATTTTGGAGAGAGCAAATGTCATTCTCCCAGCAGTATAATGCAAATGTTTCAGAGCTCTCTTTTTTGCTTACAACCTCAGGGTGATTCATACACTCGAAGGTCAGCTTTTGACTCAATGTTGGCCGGTTGCATTCCTGTCTTCTTCCATCCTGGCTCAGCTTATACACAGTATGCATGGCATCTCCCGAAGAACTATTCTACCTATTCAGTGTTTATTCCTGAGGATGACATCCGGAAAAGAAATGTTAGCATAGAAGAACGGCTTAGTCAGATTTCTCCAGAGCAGGTGAAGATCATGAGAGAGAATGTTATAAGTCTCATCCCGCAGCTTATATATGCTGATCCCCGCTCAAAATTGGAGACTCTGAAAGATGCTTTTGATGTTGCTGTACAAGCAGTCATTGACAAAGTCACAAGGTTGAGGAAGAACATTATTCAAGGCCGTACGGAATATGATAATTTTGTGGAGGAGAACAGTTGGAAATATGCTTTGTTGGATGAAGGACAGCGTGAGGTGGGGGGTCATGAATGGGATCCCTTCTTTTCAAAACCAAAAGATGGCAATAGTGATTCTAGCGGTTCTTCTGCAGAAGCTGCAAAAAACTCATGGAAGAACGAGCAGAGAGATCAATCATGATATCGAAGTGGCGATGTAGCAACTGAAGTTAAAGAGGTAATCACTAATGTACAATCACATAGAAGCATTTCAAGTAATGGATCTTTAACAGGTAAGTATGGATAATGGATCCTTTGAAGGGTCTTATGATGGGAAAATTGTAGAAAACACCATCAAGTTTATTAGGACCAAGTTACTTTGTTATTCAAACCGGAAAATAGGCTCATATTATTATATTCTCTGCTTTTAGTATACTTTTGTTCTTTTATAATGAAAGCTTTACTTTGTTCCATCCTTTTCTTTATGTATTCCACTGAGCAATTCTTTGTATTTTATTGTATTATGGTCCTGTAGGTGGTGAGATATTATCTTTTTGCTTCTTGTTCCAATTTTGCATGGAAAGAATTATAATAAAACTGTTAGTTTTATAAACAGCTTAAGGAATGAACATGTTCTATACTACATGAAAAGCTGGTTTTTTTTTATGATGTTATGCTGTTGCATATAGATATAGACTTAGTGCTGCAATTACTGAGGGGAAGACGACAAGGTTTGCACATGAATCTATTTTGAAGTTTTGTTGAGGGAAAAAACTGTGTCATCAATTAGGCTGTGGGAATTGTAAAGGCGTCAGCTTTTGTCCTACTTATGAAACAGTTTCTTGAGAAGTTTTCTTTTTCACTGTAAGAGAATACGGAACGAATTCAAATACGGAGACTTGTGCCTACCATCGGCAATTTCCTTATCGGTCGGTCTTGTGCAGTTTTCTTTTTCTTTTGTTGCTTCTGATGTTCAATTATATTAAAAATGTGCAATTTTCCTTTTCTTTTGTTGCTTCTGATGTTCAATTATATTAAAAATGTGGCAAAGGTAACACTTATTACAATCCGAGTAACACTAGCACCGCCGCCGCCACTACTCTAAATGCTCGTAAACTCAAAAATCAAATGGTACCCAGTAATCAAATACGTGTTTTCTATTCATGTTTGTTGTTGCTTCTGGAGTGGGGACTGAAACAGATTTAGCTGTCATTTAGGGAGACTCGGAGAAAGATGTGTAAGATTTTGTAGAAATAAGGAATATGTCAAAACAATAAATTGACGATCCTTTCTTTTTTTTGTAATTTCAATTTCATTTTCAAACAAAAAGGAAAATGTCAATTAGCAACTATTAATTCATTCATTACATCTTCTGGGCAACTTTCTATCATATCTTTATTAATTAATTAATTTCAACTTTTACATTCAAATATAATTTATTTCCAATAGATGACGGTGTGTTGCATCTTGACCACGTCAAATTGCCAATTTATTTTCGTCTCATCATTACAATTAATCAAATTGCTGGGGTTTTAATCTTTCTTTTTCATTTTTCGAAAAGAGTTTTTAATATTTCTTGAGTTTCCAATCACATATATGAAATACTCTCTCCTTTTTTTTTTTATTAAGAGAAAATTTTTTAAAATGGTGTTTTTTTAATTAAGAGAAATTTACCCAAATTGGGAGTAGAGATTTTGTTTAAAGTCCTTTTCAAAATCTGTGAATCGATTTGAAGGATATCAGGTAACTCATTCATTCTAATTAAATCATCTTTCTTCTTCTTTTTTTTTTTTTGAAGGAATTAAATCATCTTTCTTTAAATGTTTTAAGGAATACTTATTTTTTCCAGCCTTATCCATAATTAGAATTATAAAGACAATTGAAGTGATGGTTATTTGAATTTATTTTGAAGTTTATTTTTAGAGTTTATAGTTTATGTTATGATTTTATTTTAAATGATAAGTCAAAATTTAAAAATACACATGCAGTATTTTTTTTTTTTAAAAAAAAAAGCTTATATTTAAACAAAGTGAAATTGAATACATAACTGTTTCAATTAGGACAATATAAAAATTGATAACAGAAATATAAAAATGTGAAAATAAAACCAAAAAATAAAGATTTTTTTTAAAAAAAAAGACACATACTAACAAAAGGATGACCTACTAAAATCGCTGCCTTCTTCAAAATCTCTGGATGAACTTCAAGAATATCAGTCAATTCATCAATTCGTTGAAATATGTTTTAAAGAGTACTTATTGCTTCCTTCACTATCCATAATTTGAGTTATGCTTGCAATTTTTTCATAAACACTAGCATTTACAGAACCTTAACGCATTTCTGCAAGTAGCATCATTTTAATTGAACCTTCCTATTACCTCTCTTCCTTTGGTGAATTACTTCATCATCCTTTTTATTCTCATTGTTGTTAACCTCATTAGCAAGAAGCGGAAAATTCAAATGAAATGATGCATTTTCTATATGTTGAGAGCTATTATTGATGGGGTAAGAATCATATTGAATGGATTTAAGGTCTAAAATGGGAGGAGAATTATCATTTTGATTGCCTACATTTGAGTCCATTTTCAGTTTGGTTATAAAATGTTTTTGATGAAATGAAATCAGTATTTATATATATGTGTATTAGGTTCAATTTTTTGCTGTGAAAATTACAAATATGGTGGAAAAATTATATTTTCATTGATTAACGTTTTTTCAAAGTTATTTTGGAATTACTGTCGTCTAATTATTCTAAAGAAATCAACATTAATTATGTTTACTTCTTCAAAAAATAAGGGTTTAACTCAGGGGAGGGGGTAGGGCAGATGGTGAAGGACAACGGCAATAAAGCTGAAGACCCAGGTTTGAAGCTCTTGGAGTGCAGCAACAATATCCCCTCCCTTCCCTTGGGTGCGTGCATAATGCCTATGTTAAAAAAAAAATGTGTTTAACTCACTTAATCTCTAACATCTTCCATCCTCAGAGAGAAAATCACATCAATTCGGATTTCGCCGGCCGAAGACAAGCACTCTACTCTACCTTTTTCTCCCAAATAAATCATATCCCATAAATGGGAAGAAATTCATGGTTCTATGGATTGGAATGGTCTTTTAGATCCATTGCTTCGACGAGAGATTATCAAATATGGCGAAATTTTGCAAGTAACTTTTTGATTTTTTTTCTTTCTCTGAGTATTGTGGGAGTTGTAAATATAATCGTAACAGACTTTTTGAAACATTAGGTTCGGATAAACATGGTTATGGTGTGAGCAACTATATTTATGCTATGTCACAAATTCATATGCCTCAATGGCTTTAAGGTCTAATATGGTAAAAGGTACGTACATGGAGTAAAGACTCTAATTGGATGGGTTATGTGGCAATCAGTAACGATGAGGAGACGCCGCGGATTGGTCGGAGAGATATAGCCGTTGGATGCGAGTGGTACGAGGATCTTCAGCGGAAGCTAACGCCAATCGGAAATGGTGACGTTAAAGTTGAACTAGGGTTTCGTAATATCTACACATCAAAAAATGAATCTACTAGGTTTAATAAGTCGAGTGCCTCGGAGCAAGTCATGAAAAAGATTGGTGAACACATGCAGAGAAGCATAACGATCACATACCGGTCATAGGGAATACAGCATTTCGAGATTTCATGGGTGTTAAAACATTAAGAGTGTTTACGTGGATTCATATTTAATGAAAGCTCAATAAAGTTAGATGATTTGGAGGGGGAAACTTGGATTGGGTAGATGGAACAGCATTGAAGCTTGATATTCATGCATCTCCTTACCAAAAGAGAGGATTTAATTTAGTGGGGTTTCATCATACCTTCATCTTGTTGATGGGTTTCCAAGTCCAAATGCAATATTTAGAAAGTCGCCCTAGTAAATGAGGAGTGTGACGGGGATGGAATGGTAGCCTAGTGATAAGGTAATACCTTCAAGGGCCAAGTGACCCAGGTTCAAACACTCCTCCCTGCTAACATACCAACTACGATAAACTAAGAATTCCACCTTGTTCGAATCAATTGGCTTATTAGGGATTAGTTTGTAATGAATTTGGTAGGTGGGTCAAACTTAAGAGAATATCCCTTCACCTTTAAGAGAAGAAGCAAATGACCATATAAATGTACTATGATATATATAAAGTCCTACAATTTTTGCAAACCCAATTCAAATTTCATGGCTATGTTTCCAATATATTTTTTGTTTATCTATGCTTTAAATGTTGAAAAGTAATATGTAAGAACTCTCTTTCAAACCTTTCTACCTTTCTCTGTTTAAAAATACAATTAATTTTTAATTAAAACAATTCAAAATGTGTGAATAGTTCCATATTAAAATAGTTATAATTATATTTGTAATTATGTTTAAATAGTCCAAAAACTAAAAGAAAACATACTTGATTGATCGATCGATTCTATTAGCCAAAATACAAGGATTTGATAGTACATTAGCAAAAACATATACATCTAATAATTTTTTCTTAAGATTAATTAACTCTAGTTAAAATCATCAGGGGCTTATTCGTATTTTTAATAATTGATAAATTAAGAAATTTGGACAGAAAGACATCAACGTGTAATTGTTCATAAACTGTAGGGATCTAATAGCATATTCTGAAAATTTAGGGCAATCAGAGAAAATTTGTAGGAAAATGAGGGACTCAAAAAGTAATTATCTCAAAATATTACGTCATGAAAGACGGTGAGTAAATGAATGAATATATGCAGACAGTAGCACAAGCTGCACGAGGAGGAGGGAGCCATGAAACGCAAACACAGAGGTATGATCATAAATGCGTTTTCAACTTAGCATTAAATGACTTTAATTCATTCTTCTTTTCCTATTCCTAGTACTCTTTTGTTTCTCCAAACAAGACAACAAAGATTCGAACTTTTTTATGATGAATCTTTTAAATTCTTCTAAATCTAATATTCTATTAAAGCTTTCCCATAAAATCTCGTGAAACAAACAAAAATGAATCATTTTGAGCTCCTCAAGAACCCCTCTCATTCCCTAAACAAATGATCCTCGTGATGCAGAGCCTCTTCTCTTTCACGAGTTTCATATTCTTTCCCTCCTTCAAATACTCTCCCAAAATCATGCATTTTCCGTATTCAAATTCAACCTTCATTTCCATCTTAACTTTTCCATGGCAGCCAAAAGAACTAATCTTTTCTTTTCCTTTCTCTTCTTTAACTTTCTTTCTCTCCAAGCACACATTCTCAAAACCTACATTGTTCAGCTCCATCCAAATGGGGTCACACAATCTTCCTTCCCCTCCAAATTCCATTGGCATCTCTCATTTCTTGAACAAACTATTTCACCCGACGAAGACTACTCTTCTCGGCTTCTTTACTCTTACTGTTCTGCCATGGAAGGTTTTGCAGCTCAACTCTCTGAATCGGAGCTTGAGTCATTGCAGAAGTTGCCTGATGTTATTGCAATTAGGCCAGATAGGAGACACCTAGTTCAGACTACTTATTCTTATAAGTTCTTGGGACTTCCTAGTGGTGAAGATGCTTGGTACAAGTCTAAGTTTGGTCATGGTACAATAATTGGAGTTCTTGACACTGGAGTTTGGCCAGAGAGTCCGAGCTTTAACGATCATGGAATGCCTCCGGTTCCCAAGAAGTGGAAAGGGGTTTGCCAAGAAGGGCAAGACTTTAATTCTTCTAATTGTAACAGGAAACTCATTGGTGCAAGGTTCTTTACTAAAGGTCACCGTGTAGCGACTACTTTGTCGCCAAACATTATCCAAGAATATTTGTCATCAAGAGATTCTCATGGACATGGAACTCACACATCATCCACAGCAGGAGGATCTGCAGTTCCGATGGCGAGTGTTCTTGGTAATGGAGAAGGTACTGCACGAGGAATGGCTCCTGGCGCACATATTGCAGCGTACAAAGTTTGCTGGGTCAATGGCTGTTACAGCTCAGATATTCTAGCTGCAATGGATGTTGCAATCAGAGATGGTGTTGATGTCCTGTCCCTTTCTTTGGGTGGTTTTCCGTTGCCACTTTTTGCAGACTCCATAGCAATCGGTAGTTTTCGAGCAGTGGAGCATGGAATTTCTGTTGTATGTGCAGCAGGAAACAATGGTCCTATCCAGAACTCAGTTGCCAATGAAGCTCCATGGATTGCTACAATAGGTGCAAGTACAATAGATCGAAAATTTCCCGCCATAGTTCAATTGGGTAATGGACAATTTCTTTATGGAGAATCCATGTACCCAGGAAACCAGTTCAAGAAGACTGTAAAAGAGCTTGAACTAGTTTATGTAACTGGCGGGGACACAGGAAGTGAGTTTTGCTTCAGAGGCTCTCTTCCAAAAGCAAAAGTACGTGGCAAAATGGTGGTTTGCGATCGAGGTATCAATGGCAGAGCAGAAAAAGGTCTAGCTGTGAAAGAAGCTGGTGGAGCTGCAATGATTTTAGCAAACACAGAAATCAATCTTGAGGAAGACTCAGTTGATGTTCATCTGTTGCCTGCAACATCGATTGGTTTTGCAGAAGCAATGCGCTTGAAAGCTTACATTAATTCCACAATTAAACCAAAAGCCAAAATATTATTTGGTGGAACTGTCATTGGAAGATCCAGAGCACCAGCAGTAGCTCAGTTTTCAGCTAGAGGACCGAGTTTAACTAACCCTTCAATCCTAAAACCAGATGTAATTGCACCTGGAGTAAATATAATTGCAGCATGGCCTCAAAACTTAGGACCCACTAGTCTTCCAGAAGATTCTAGAAGAGTAAATTTCACAGTTATGTCAGGGACATCCATGGCTTGTCCCCATGTCAGTGGAATTGCTTCCCTGATACGCTCAGCTTATCCCAGATGGACCCCTGCTGCTGTTAAATCTGCAATAATGACTACTGCAGATGCAACTGATCATTCAGGACATCCAATAATGGATGGTAACAAAACAGCAGGTGTTTTCGCAATCGGAGCAGGGCACGTAAACCCAGAGAGAGCCATCAATCCCGGACTGATATATGATATCAGGCCGGCTGACTATGTCATTCATCTATGCACGCTCGGTTACACAAGGTCAGAAATTTTCACCATCACACACAGGAATGTAAGTTGCAATGAGCTATTGCATATGAATAAGGGTTTCAGCCTCAATTACCCTTCCATTTCTGTTACTTTCAAGCATGGAATGAAAAGTAAGATGATCAAAAGGCAACTAACAAATGTGGGGACTCCTGATTCCATCTACTCGGTGCAAGTAATGGCACCTGAAGGAGTTAAAGTGAGAGTAAAACCTCAAAAACTAGTTTTCAAACATGTAAATCAAAGATTGAGCTATAGAGTGTGGTTTACGTCCAGGAAGACAATGAGAAGAGCGCGACAGAGCTTCGCACAAGGGCATCTGACATGGGTACACTCTCAACACAATCTTTACAGAGCCAAAAGCCCCATTGCAGTGACTTGGAAGTATAAGTAGAAGAGTTACAACATCACAGTTTAGTCTTTTATTCATCATTGATATAGATTTAGAGATATTCAAATCCCCGATTTGAAATGGTTGAATCCAAAGATAGACTATTTAGCAACATTTATTCAATGAAATAAATTTTTATTCACTTTCCCTCAAATAGTCGCATGCATGCATGAAAAATGTTCAAATGAGATTCATGAATTGAAGCATCAAACAAGCTACTCCATATTTACCAACAATACCCTTTCTTATAAACAAAATTATGTGCATTACACAAAGAAACAAATTGCAGGAAATGAGCCCTCTTTCTTGTACATTAAAATACTGGAAGAGTTAAAATTGTACATCAGTAAGAAAACGCAAAATTTGTTAAAACAAGGATGAATATGGTAGCTGCAACCATCCTATGTGTACATCAACCAAGATGTTGAATTTTCATTCACTAATTTAAATAAAAACCAATAAGGTAACAGATGCAAAACCGAAGGAAAAAAAAAGATAAGAATTGCCTTAATTTTTGACGAACTGTAAGCCATTTGCATTAGCATATCGCTCCATGAATCTCATGAATCTGTCCCAGTCTCGAGGAGTACGCATGATATATTTTGCCTCAATTCGAGCTGGCTTTCCATTTACAAATTTAGCACTAACATCAACTGATTGAAGAACTCCTTCCTCATCAATCATGTAAAAACCTGTTATATCCCCGAGTTCACCAGAAGAGTCAAAAACAGAAGGCTGGTCAAAGCTAAAAATGGCCATACCATTTGTACCATCCCTTGACTTCGTTAGCCTTACATCTGGTATCGTTTGTTCGTCAGTTCCTTGGATGAATTGGATAGTTGGTTTGACCATCATCGTAATAAATCTTGAGGCTTTCGGCCTAATTGAAGCTAACCGAGAATGGGGCTGGCACAATGACAGGCCATTGAAAGAGGATTGAGCACTACAGTGGACAGGCGAAGGTACTGAAGCTAGAACACAAGAAAAACATTGCATTGCAGTTAGCATACTTATAAGTACTAGTCTACCAAATAATTCAGTGAATAGCTAAATTCTAGACTATTATTTCCTTATACATGAAAAAAGATTAAGAGGGTGTTCCTCTAAACTACTGCTTTTAAACATATTGTGTGTACAAGTAATTTTTAAATTATAAGTTAAAAATAAGTTAAGTGTTTCTTTAAACTTGAAAATAAGTAACTTATAAGTACTTGTGCTTCTCAATTCTCAAAATGCTACTTCTTCAAGCCTCAAAATTCAAAATGTTTCCCTAACCTAATAATAATTATTCATGGATACAAAATTATTAATTGTGGAGGAACCAGCCAAGCCATGAAAGCAAGAATTTTCATTTCTAAAGGGATACAAAATAGAGTCACTTTTAAAAGCTAAGTATTATTCTTGCCAAGTTCCCAACTTTATCACACTCTGCACCAATCCATAACCAGGGAATCATTAATCTAACAGTTCCCATAAAATAAATTGATCACTCAATAAACATCATACTAATAAAAAAAAATCAAATTAATCTGAATGTGACTTATGATAATTAAAAGATTTTAAGAAAAAAAAAATCAAAAACCATATATAATAATTTATTCATAAGCATCCATTGCCAAATAAAAGAACTAAAATTTACCCAATTATTGAAAGTAAAAGTACCTAAGAAAGAGCGAGGCTGGTGAAAAGAATGTGAGACAGGAGAGGTCAATGCAAGAGATTGCAGAGCTGCCATTGTCACTGAGCAAAGATACAGAAGAGAAGAAGAGAAGAAAAGAGAGAGAAAGTTTGTTATAAAAGAGAATTTGGTGTGGCTTAGGAAGAAGATGGTGTGTAAAAACAACAGCCATTCAATTCCACAGCATCATCATCAAAAAGAACTGGTGGCAAAAATCTCATTGCAGAGCTGGAATATCTTAGAGCTGTGCACGTGGCATTATTACATAGGTTTGGGCCAATATTAATGGGCCTGAATTTGAGTATTGGGTGTTGCCATGAATTGGGCCTTTTCAGGCCCTTATTGGTTGCCATAAAAATTTGTTCCATCCACAGCAGCAGTATTTGGTGTTGCGTTTTATTGGCTGCGATAAAAGTGTATTTCTTGTAAAGCAGCTCTTTGAGATAGTTTTATAGATTTTGCAGTGTTATTAAAATCGGACCCGGCCGGCTGGTTGGAGCGGTTAAACTAGAAACCAATCCTCAGTCTGGCCAAGTTTTTATAATGAATCGGATTTCAGTTACAAACCGGAGGCGATCCAGACTGGACAGTTTTAATAAAAAATGATGTTGTTTTGTAATTGTCGGGAGTCTCTTTCTTCATTTTTTCTATGCGACTTTCCATTTTGAATTCCTAGTTCATCTTCTCTTAGATTTTTTATTTTGATTGTGGGAATAGATTCGATACTACTATTGTCTTCATTATCAAAGAGGAAGAAGGATTGATGAGGAAAAATTTACTGGCGTTAGTGTGAGTGGGAGTGAAGTTATTCTTTCACAGGGGCAAGAAAGTCTTGAAAAATTAATTGCTATGGCAATAATAATTATTGTTCTGGAGATAGAGCTACTCTAAAATATTATAAAATTAATCGCTCCTTTTCTATATCTAGAAAATAATATTAGAATATTTTTTAATATAATAATTATATACAAAAGGTTTCATATTCTTTTTTTTTTTTAAATATATATTCCTAAATCTATTCTAATCTAAGGGGAAGGGGAGGGAAGGGAAGGTAGGAGTCGAATCCGGGTCGTGCCGGGAGAAACTCAGCGCCTTAACCAACTGGGCTGAAACTTGCTCCTCAAAAGATTCGATATTCTTACCCTTTAAATAAAAGATCGATGATTTAATTATTATAAATGAAAAAATATTTGTCAAAAATACTTTATTTCTTTATGAATCTATCTAGTGCCAACATAATTAGGCCTATTAATTAAATTTTAGCATTTAGCTTTTATAAACAGAACAACCATTCAAACAATAAAAAAAAGTGTCCGAACAATTAAAGTTAAATCAAAAGATGCAAGAAACGAAACTTTACAATAAGAAGCCGCCGCCGGTAAGAAAAGTAATTTGACCACCGTCTTGAAGGAAACTAAACGATTTTCAGATTTTTCAACCAACGAAAAGATAGAAAAGTGGCGATTGGAAATTGAAAAATGGCCATATCTCAATCAAAGACCGAAAAAAGGCCTTTTCCACGACAGTTTTACACGTTGCCAAGTCAGAAGTAAGCAAACGAAATCATGGATAATTCAGTGCACCTTCCTTCGTCTACCAAATCTTAAACTTGTTTGATGTCTCGTTTGACATTTTCTCAATCGCTAATTTATTCCCATCAAATGTTTTTTTTTTCTTTTTGAGAGGAGAAAAAACGAAGAAAATGTTAATGTGGAGGCTGAATTATTCGGATTTGATATCTCATATTCATAAATATATACCCAACTCTTTAGATGCGCGAATGAATATCTATGTAAAATAAATCTTAAAAAAAAAAAAGAAAAAGTGGGAAACTAATTCATCAATTTTATTGTTTTTTTTTTCCAATTATACCTCAAATAAATGATATTAATAATTAATATTGATTAATTTTTCTATTTTTTTTTTCAGAAATTCAAAACATTTATGAATTATGAGAATATATAATATGCAAGAAAAAGTATAGTTTTTGCGTCCAATTGCTAAGTTACTTTTACTTTTTATAAATATTATTTCTGTCTCAAAATATAATTCTCTTTATCATGACACATTTTATCTAAAATTTCTATACACTCTCATATTAGTAATATATTTAAAATACGCTCTCTCTCTCTCTCCATTTATGAGTGAATAGTTTTAAAAAAATAATATTTAATACTAGTATAAATATATAAAGTGGTTTATATTTTAAGTCACCCTAATGGAAAACGAATTTATATTTTGGGACAGAGTATGAGTTCACTTTCTATTTTTAAATAGAAAAATGTTAGTAAATAGGAAGTTTTCAAGTTTTTAGTATAGTAAATAGCAGGAAAGATTAAAAATAAGTGAATAGCTGGTTTTTTCATTCATTTACTTTTACATCCTTTCCCTTTTCTTTAACTAAAAAAAATAAAAATTCTTAAAATTTAAAGTTGCAGAACAAGCAACTTTCCAAACCTCCCGTGGTGGACTTTCTTTGCATTGCATCTCTGCCGTCGATCTTGCAACCAATCCACCATTTCGGCATAATGAATCGACTCCTCTCTCCTTCCTCTTTGGTTTAATATATAGTTTGATAGATATGGCTACCATTTTTTGATGACTTGTTTTAATATGGGTATTTGAATTTTTCATCATTTTACGATGTTTAAACGGCAAATTTGATACTATATTTCCACTTCTCTCATCGAGATATTCAATTTGATATATTCACTTGTCTAATTGGTTGCCAAAACGAAAATTGCAGAAAATTACCAAACAAATTCTTTTGCCATTGTTAAGAAGATGAAGATAAAACTACACAAATTAGCATATGAATTTAATATTTATATAGTGGTCAGTTTATAAATTGATTTTTACACATCCATCATTATATAAACTTTATTTTTTGCCAAATAAAAAATATATAAAATTGACTTTTTATATACTTATGAGTATATAAACTCAATTTTTGCCTAACTGAAATAACATACTTTATTTTATATATGTTCATATACGTACGGTGATTTATATACTGGTCAATATATAAAACCATTATTTATATAATGACTAGTATATAAATATCAATTATCAATTTTTACATATTGTATATTTGATTATATAATGATTTATATATTTATTATTTGTTTACATAGTGTTTTATATACTGTTACTCCTATTTATATACTGTTACTCCTATTAATAATTAAATTTAAATACTTAATTCTTTTAAATATTCACAAATAAAAGTCCACGCACAAATTTTAGCAAAAGCTAATTAATATTTTTATTTTTACAATCAACGAAAAAAATTATTAAAAATATAAGGATAATTCTTTTCCTCTCGCGTCTCGAATTCGAGATCTATAGAAACACGTTAACGTGATTCACGTTAACGTGTTTCTATAGATCTCGAATTCGAGACGCGAGAGATGTAGCCTTGCTCAAAATATAAATAGTATGGATAATATAAATAATAACTTGATATTTTACTGTTATTTATATAAATTAACTGACAATTATAGAGGTAATTTTTTTTTAAACTTTTATATTATGAAAAGTTAGGATTTGACATCTTAAGAGCATCTCCAATAGGCTCTTTATTTAAGTAAAACTCTCTATTTTGGAGAGCCAATCCAAAAAAAAGGTCTCCAATAGACTCTCTATATTTATATTTTAGATTAGAGAGTTGATTTGACTCTCTACATGTAGAGAGCC